>CM040184.1:22774922-23084922 GCA_022606455.1 Callitettix versicolor | reverse complement strand
AAAAAATATTACGAAATGAAGGATAAAATCTGAATAAATTTGCTTTAAATTTACATTTAGAAACAAAAATATACCTTGACCGTCGACAGATATATTTTTGGGTTGAAACTGAAATTGAAACGTAAGTTTATGCACACTTTGTCGTTGTATGAGATAGTGAAATCATAAAACCGATTTTTTAAAATATAGAATGGCCTCTATTTTGAAATTATTAACCGGATTTGTCTAGTGAATATATTCGAAGCTACTGTTATGTCACGTTTAATAAATTGGACCGAAACTATGTATACACATGCGCACGCACGCACGCATACACACACATGCGCGCGCACACACACACACACACACACACACACACACACACACACACACACACACACGTATGCATAAATAATACTAATTTATATTTGTATATAATGCAAATAAGTGTCCATTTTGTTTAATATAAAGTGTGTATGATTTTAATTTTGTAATAAGATCAGTAATATAATTGGTCCAATACAAACGAGCAGTGAACATTGATTAATTTAATGTATTAAATGTTCACTTCTGTCAGTCAGTCCCCTGATAAGTAAGATTGATAGATAAGAATGCTAGAGGAAGCGATTATAAAAACTTTTTTTTTTGTATTTAACGTCCGACTATTGTGCACACATGGGCTAATGCAGACGATGGGATGATTTATAGCGTATGAAAATACTAAACCCTGGCCGGAAATCGAACCCGGGTACTCGGGGTGAAAGCTCAGTACGCTATCATAAAACATCATGCACTACGATCAAGGGACGATCAGGGGACGATAATTAAAATGACCTAATTGATGTTTCACCCGAGGATCGTTTTCTCAGGGCTTGGCATTTTATTTTCAATTAAGATAATTTGTTCGGACGTTAAACAAAAAAATATAATGATTTTTTAAGATTTTGGTTCAAAACACGAGAATGAGTTCAATAACAGAATTTTTATTTTGTTTCCAAAAAATTATAGTTATGTGTGTTGTATTTTATTAAATAACCTTGTTTTTATTGTATTAATTGTTATTTTAATTACGATTTTTTTCGAAAACACGATAAATTAACACAGCTAGTTATTAAAAACATAACTCGAAAGTTACTATAGCCTGTCAGCTGTTCAATGGAATCAGCTGATCGTTACGAATAAATATACATGTTCCTTGCATCACGCCCATCACAACCAGGCATGAAACATTTTAAAACGCAATGTGTCCTGCAGTTTCCTCCTTTATCCTCCTACTTCCTACAAAACTTGCATACTGTTTCTCCGCATTACAATGTTCTATCCTGTTTATGTGCACCCTCAGACCACAATGCCCTGTAACGATTTCCATGGTCTTCCACAATCTGCTGCCCTTTTAAGTCCTCCATGAGGTACTTTCCTTAAGTGGCGCTTGCTGTGGAAACCAGTCCCTCCAACTGATACAATTTTTTTCACAATCACCATACTCTCTCTAGTCTTCGCGTAGTAAGTAAATAACTTTTAGGATATTTTCAAAACATTTCCACTTAAAAATAAGATTAAAATTAAATCGGCTTAGCTGTTTGTTTCGTAGACGAGACCACAAATTACATTAGGCTATACTGCCAGTAGTAAACCAGTTCTAAATCCACTTTCCTGAACACAAAGTATTTCTAAACCAACATCTAAATTTCTCTCTCTTTACATTGTCTAGATAGCGTATTAAATAAATGTAAATGTTTTTCTCTGAAAGTGTAAGAATTAAAAACAATATTAATTAATGTTACGGGTTATATTCAAAAGTTTTGCAGTTTAACAGCCTGAGGGGGGTTTGGATTTTGTGTAACAGTACCAAAAAGTAATTTCGCTAAAAGACAAAGCCATATTTGACCTCTTCCTGGAACAAAGGAATGTTTTATTAGATCGTGAAAGACTGTTTGCTGGATAAATAACAGTTTGTTTGAAGCTATGTTTAAAGATATTTCAACAAATGTGATATTGGTTTAGATAAAATCTTTTGGCCGTTCTTCAGCTTTTCATTCCAAGATAAAATGTTTTCTAACGTGAAAATTGTCCCTAAAAGTTTCAAAATTACAGCTGTTTAAATAATCACCTGATCCACGATGTAGCATCTAAATGTGTAAGAATAATAAATATTCAGAAAGCATTATCTCCTTTAATTATTACTAAATAAAATCAGTACGGAGGCTACGGTTAAATCAGTAAAATCAGTCATAAACGTTAGTCGGAATTTGTTCAAATGAATGCACTGCGTAGCATAACAGTACCGTGTATTGAACTGGAATAAAACAATTAAATACTGAATTGGAAAACAAAGGTATCCCGACAATAGTCAGAGTTTATTTTGATTTTCTCGATATAATCCAAAGTAATGTTTATTTCAAATGTTCTACAGTAACTTGAGTTATGTATATTCATACATTAGAAATAGTTATAATAAAATCTGATGAAATGAACCGATTTTATTGACAGAAACAAGTTACCGATTTTGTTTTGACTGAAACAACTATTTAAACCGATTTTTTCTGACTTAAACAACTAGTTAAACCGATTTTGTTCTGACTGAAACAACTGTTAAACCGATTTTTTCCTGACTGAAATAATTAGATAAAACAATTTTGTTCTGACTGAAATAACTAGTTAAACCGATTTTGTTCTGACTGAAACAACTGTTAAACCGATTTTTTCCTGACTGAAATAATTAGATAAAATAATTTTGTTCTGACTGAAATAACTAGTTAAACCGATTTTGTTCTGACTGAAACAACTGTTAAACCGATTTTTTCCTGACTGAAATAATTAGATAAAATAATTTTGTTCTGACTGAAATAACTAGTTAAACCGATTTTGTTCTGACTGAAATAACTAGTTAAACCGATTTTGTTCTGACTGAAATAACTAGTTAAAGCGATTTTGTTCTGACTGTAATAACTAGCTAAACCAATTTTATTCAGACTAAAATAACTAGTTAAACCGATTTTGTTCTGACTGAAATAACTAGTTAAACCGATTTTGTTCTGACTGAAATAACTAGTTAAACCGATTTTGTTTTGACTGAAATAACTAGTTAAAGCGATTTTGTTCTGACTGTAGCAACTAGCTAAACCAATTTTGTTCAGACTAAAATAACTAGTTAAACCGATTTTGTTTTTAGTGAAATAACTAGTTAAACCAATTTTGTTCTGACTGAAATAATTAGTTAAAACGATTTTGTTCTGAGCGAAATAACTAGTTAAACCGATTTTGTTCTGACTGAAATAACTAGTTAAACCGATTTTATTTTGACTGAAATAACTAGTTAAAGCGATTTTGTTCTGACTGTAGCAACTAGCTAAACCAATTTTGTTCAGACTAAAATAACTAGTTAAACCGATTTTGTTTTTACTGAAATAACTAGTTAAACCAATTTTGTTCTGACTAAAATAACTAGCTAAACCGATTTTGTTCTGACTGAAATAATTAGTTAAAACGATTTTGTTCTGAGTGAAATAACTAGTTAAACCGATTTTGTTCTAACTGAAATAACTAGCTAAACTGATTTTGTTCTAACTAAAATAATTAGTTAAAACGATTTCGTTCTGAGTGAAATAACTAGTTAAACCGATTTTGTTCTGACTGAAATAACTAGTTAAACCGATTTTATTTTGACTGAAATAACTAGTTAAAGCGATTTTGTTCTGACTGTAGCAACTAGCTAAACCAATTTTGTTCAGACTAAAATAACTAGTTAAACCGATTTTGTTTTTACTGAAATAACTAGTTAAACCAATTTTGTTCTGACTAAAATAACTAGCTAAACCGATTTTGTTCTGACTGAAATAATTAGTTAAAACGATTTTGTTCTGAGTGAAATAATTGGTTAAACCGATTTTGTTCTAACTGAAATAACTAGCTAAACTGATTTTGTTCTAACTGAAATAATTAGTTAAAACGATTTCGTTCTGAGTGAAATAACTAGTTAAACCGATTTTGTTCTAACTGAAATAACTAGCTAAACTGATTTTGTTCTAACTGAAATAATTAGTTAAAACGATTTTGTTCTGAGTGAAATAACTAGCTAAACTGATTTTGTTCTAACTGAAATAATTAGTTAAAACGATTTTGTTCTGAGTGAAATAACTAGTTAAACCGATTTTGTTCTGACTGAAATAACTAGTTAAACCGATTTTATTCTGACTGAAACAAGTTAAACCGATTTTATTCTGACTGAAATAACTGGTTAAACCGATTTTGTTCTGACTAAAAAAATTAGTTAAACCAATTTAATTAATTTTTTTTAACGAATTACGAATTCTTTTTTACGGCTATATTACAAAATTTATTTTTTGTTAGAACAAAATGAGTTTTTCCATTAAAAAAGATTTAATTTTGGTAAAATAAGTAATCGATTCATGTAGTTGTTTGGCTGATATAATACATACAAACGAATTTTCAAAGTTTTCAAAATACAACAAATTTTCTTTATTTAACTCCCTTTGCAGTTCCAATTTTATCACAGCAAATAATATTAAAATCTGCATACATTAGGCATTTATGATTTAAATTTATTTTGAAAATACGAAAATGAAAACTGACCGCCGTCAAAATATTCTAATAAAATGTAGGACACACACACACACACACACACATATATATATATATATATATATATATATACATATACATTTTAATCACCTATAGCAAAGTGATCTTGAGGTCTGGATCGCTGCTCATTTCAAGATGCCGAGTCTAAGTCTTACCACGATGGCCGCTCCAATAAGCAAGCTCTTTTTTCCAATAGTAATTTGCAGCAAATAGCCGTCTAACTGATGTGACGGAAACGAATGTCCAAAAGTAATTCCTTTTTCTAATTCTTCATCTTTTCAAAACTCAGATTTCACCTTTATAAAAAGGAACATTAAGCGGGCATTTTGATATTTCTTGTAGCACTCAAAATATGAAAATGGACCATGCCAGACGTCAAATTAATTTTCGTAATTGCAACGAATTTAGAACAGTCAAAATTCCAATTTACGTAATTTTCAACATCGTTTACGGTTGTGAAATAAGTTTTTCAAAATTATATAAAACAAAAAATTGTTATGAACTTTTAACGATTTGAAATTTGAAGCTGAACAAAATTTACTGGTTAACGAATTTGTCCAAGCTATTACCAAGATCGATTTTGTGTACCAAAACGTGATTTTAGTCAAGTAGGACTAAAATTGCGAACGTGAGCATGCTAACGAACAAAACACACACACACACACACACACACACACACACACACACTAGTGGTGGGGCAGAAAACAGCAAACTGTTAAAAAAAACTGCTTTTCTATAAATGACAAACAAACTTCTTTTTCAAACGGAACAAGCAGTTGGATTTGGACTGGTTTATGATTTGTTAAACAAGGAACGACTTTCCGCACTACTACACTTAACGTTGCCGCAAGTGCTATAACTGTTTTCCTGCTGTTTACCTGCTAACTGCTTTTCTTCTACCTGCTTTTATGCTTTTTCCCTTTATTCCAAAGTTGCTTGTTGCTTGTAGTGAAGTAAGAACTGTTTGGTCAATGCCAACGTTTATCTCTATTTTGTTGCGAGTTGTAGTACAACCTCACACATTTTGTAGATACAGAGCCTAATTATATTTAAACATATTTTTTATATTTATTATCAATCATCAGTATTTTTTAATCAAATAAAATATTCTAAATCGTTTGCATTTTGGTAAATATGCAAAGGACTATTTAATTTTTAAGTAAAAAAAAGAATGCTTCTACTAGAAATTCATTGCATTTTGTACATAAAATGGCATACATAATTATTACGTTTTGATAATGTAATTTAATTATTACTACACTTTTAAGGATTATTTTTATCCTTTCTAAATGCTTTACATCCAAAAACAAAAACAGTTGAAAAAGGACATGGTGGCTATGTGGGAATTAAAAGTAGTCTTAGAAAATTGAACTTATGTGCTTTATGTTTTAGTTGCTAATACAACTTTGAGGTTCAGTTTTCTAAACCATTTTTCCCCAACTGTTTTAAAAAGCAGTTTTTTTCCTCAACAAACAGTTTGTTAACGTTTTGTAAAAAATAGCAGAAACGACCACCTCTAACACACACACACACACACACACACACACACACACACACACACACACACACACACACACACACACACACACACACACACATATATATATATATATATATATATAAAGATCCTCAAAATTTTGTATGTTGGTTAGTATCGGCGTTCATTTCAAAGTGTCTGGTTTATGTCTTACTATGATGGTGCTCCAATACCTCATTTTCCAATGGAAATTCACTAAACATAATTCTATAATTTAACCAATAAGATCTACATGTCTTAATTGTATTAAAATCGGTCAATTAGTTTATAAGATATTAATTGGTATGCAGCAATTTTCGCAGATATATAGAAAGACTGATGTACACAAATACAAACCTCTTAACAAAACCACTTTTGGGGGGGATTCAGAGTGTCTGATAACGTATGTACCTTTAATACGTCAAAGCCGTTTTGTTCGCTTAATATACTCAAGGTGATAAGAATAACAAGTAGTAACAAGATCCTAATTTCCTAAGCTTTGATATTGTCTAGTTAAACGAGTGACGTCACAGCGCGATGTTCAACTTAATGAAATTATCTCGTTACCTGTAGCTAAACTAACTAGTTTTACAGATATTTTAATTTAGAAACTTAATGAAAAGTTTCTATCAAAGACTAACAAAGTTACACTTTTGTCTAGACTCTGAAATCTATCTTCACTTATATTTGGCTAGTGTTAGTGAATATTTCTTAGTAGCTGAGCAAAAACAAAAAAAAGTAACACTGATCTCTTTTCTAAGTATTTAAAACATGTATTGTTTGTAATTTTAAAATTGTCCTTAGCACTAAAATGGGTTTTTCTTTGACTTTTTGTCAGGCATCTAAGAATTTTGATTTTCCTATTCTAAAACATTTCGAATTTGGAATTAATAAACGTAAATTGTTTATTTTTTCTAATCTCGTAAGACTTTATTCATAATGTTATGATGATACTGTGATTTAATAATTTCTTTTTTTACACGAATATTTTTTGTTTACCTTAAACATTCCGTTCTTTCAAATTGGTCTACTTTCAAGAAATACGATATAAAAGTTACTGTATTAATTTTCTTGAATGTATATAATTTTTTTCTCACACCACTCAAAATTTTTACAATTCGTAATTTTGTTTTTCTTTTAAATTGACCACTTGTAAATTAAATCAAACATTTCATTACTACTTTTAGCCTAAAATCTTTTAGAAACGGATTTTCTAAAATCTAACTTAAACACAACGTTAGTGTACCTCTATAAAAAAATATAATGTTGCATTGTCACGCTGACGTGAATGAAACAAATTTCGAAAATTATTTCCTTTACCTTACTATCCTTTTGATACTTCATTTAAATCTGAATATATTAACTTTTTAATTGTTCAAAATTACATTGAAAATTGAAAAGTGAACCATGACCACCGTCAAATTAAATTTCATAATTTCTACGTATATTGAAAACTCATTATGCTAATTTTTATAGACAAGTTTAATCAAATCGGTCTCAAATTGCGAACATGAGAGTGATAACGCATATAGTATATTTGTGTGTGTGTGTGTGTGTGTGTGTGTGTGTGTGTGTATATATATATATATATATATATATATATATATATATATATATATATTCACAATCCCCTCGTAAAGTGGCCTAAAGATTGGGATCTTCATTCATTTTAATGACCAAGCCTAGGTCTTACCATGATGGTCATTCCAACAGCTCATTTTCCAATTAAAATAAATTCGTTGAAAATCTGATTCGGGACATATCGAATAAATACAGAAAAATCGAAATCGGTTGAAAGGTTTTTTCCAAATTTTGGTCATTTATGAAAATACGTATTATCTGACAATGTCCTACAATTTTTTTTAAATGTTAACTGTTTGAGGGAAAGATGAAAAAGGGGAATCTTGGAATGTAGGGCTTTTCGATTTTCTGTCAAACTGTTAATTTCTTTGAAATTTCCTACAATACATTTATCACTAGTCGTCATATACAATAAAAATTCGATCAGAAAGTGATTTTCAGAAATAAATTTACGGTATTTTATGCTGATTGCTTCCGAAGCTTGCTTCCGGGGAAAAGTATTTGAATTCGACAAATAATTGAATAATTGAATTCGACAAATAATTGAATTCGACAATAATTGAATTCGATAAAGTTTGTGTAATATTTTCGCATGCATTATTAATGCCAGTCGAATTTTGGAAAAAGTACAGACATTAACGTGTTCAAGTGAATGAAATTTTTCCATAGTATCAAAAATAAAACAATTATATTCCGAAACATTGTTTTTCTGCGTGAATGAATAGAAGCTAATCTCTTTCTAATCGCAAACGTACGTAGATTTTTTACATTTTGATAGCGTATCTAGTAAGGTCAAGTTCAGTAGGAATCTAAGATCACTTCATGGAAAATTAAATCTTATCTGTTTTCCGTCTGCCCTACGTTTTAATTAAATCGAGAATATTTTACCCAGTGAGTCTGAACGCACTCACAAATAATTGGGGATTTGTTTCTTCACCAAAACACGTCGTAGTGCAAAACATGGCGACAACAAACACGCTAGTTTTAAATCCTATTCAAATATATTTTGGACTGTATCGCTGACATGATGGAAGCAAATTTCCAAAAGTATAATATTTTTTATCTAAATGTCTTTTTAAACTCCCAGTCCACTATCGTAACCAGAATTAAAAGTTACATCTTAAACTTTGACATTACATTGAAAATACAAAAACAAACCCTGACCGCCGTCAAATTAATTTTTTGACGCACATTTTTAAACCTGATTACGATAATCAAATCAGATTTTCGAAAACGTTCAAAACAGAAAAATTACGTATTTTCAAAAATTTTAAATAAACGCCGTTTCAAAATTGTTGAACGGACTTTGGTGGTTACCAAACGAGTTGAAAGTATTAACAAAATTAAAGTTTGCGCCAAGTTTCAATCAAATTGGACTAAAATTTCGAACGTGAATGTACTAAAACACAAATAAATTTTAACGACTCCTTAAAAGTTTGTTTTAGAAGTCAGGATCAAGATCCCGAGTCTGAGTCTTACCATGCCGCTCCAATAGCTCATTTCCAAGTAGAAATCAGCTGAAAAGTATAACGGGCATTAAAATGTCGGTTCAAGATTTATATTTTCACGTTTTCCGAGTGTAAATGGAGGTATTTACTTGGGATCCATGCCTGTCTGTGCACATCGCTAGGAAACGAAAGGAATCGATTGACATGAAATTTCAAGCCAGCTCTTTACTGTACAATACCTTTCAACAGTTAAAAACACTTTCTTTTATTGTTAAATCAAAATTTCTTAACAACAAAAATATTTTATTTACGTATTTGTAAAATTTAAATATATAAAAAAGTGTCACTATATATATATTCGAAAAACTGCTTTATGGAGTATCGACAACAAGCTGGAAAATAATATTTTATTTAAATGTTAAAATCAATTTACAAGATCTGAAATAAAAGAAATTTACTTTTTAAAAGTTTTTTGATTTTCTTTTGAAGCACAAATTGTTTTTTTTTTAAACTTTTGCACTAAATTGAGTTATAAATATTTATACGAATAAAATTTTTGTTGTAAAAAGTGTTTAATGTAAATAGCTTTCAAAAATGTTGAGTGTTTTATAACTTATTGGTTATTCCGTAAACCTAACATATGTTTTATAGCTCATTTATAAGAAGATTAAATAATAAGAAGATCGTTAAAAAGTTAATTTAATTTAAAAAGATAGATTTATTTTGATAATCCAATCAAGTTGTTTCTATTTAAATGTTTGTCATTTAATGTATCTCCGTATCTGTGCACATCTCTGAAGACTAAACTAGTCAAACGATTTTGATAAAATATGACGTGCTGTTTGTTGGTTTTCTTAAATATATCGGAGCCATTAATTTAAAAAAATAAGTTTTTTTATTAAAAAGAACGATATTTTCTTTAGCGATCCCACCGTACCTCTAGTTCATACTAATCTCTTGCATCTATTCAAGACACATTCACTACTATGCATAACCTGGCTCTAAAGCGACCCGTGCTGATGGAGTGTATGACACTGGAGTGTATGGTGTATCAAACGGATACCTGGCAACTCCCCAGTGTATATTAGCTTTACCCATGTATTTAGAGTTCTGTATCGGCGGACATAATTTCCCAAGATACTTATGTTCCCATGAGAAAAATGTAAATAGGCACAACCTCTCTGATAAGGGTCAAGAGTAAGGGGAAGTAGGCACAACAAGAGTAAGAGGAAGGAATTGAAAGGCAATTAGCAGAGCAATCATCTGCAAGTACTTCAATAATGAATTGGCAAATCACCAATTAGAAGTGGGAGGCGTTATACACCTTGAATTCTCTCCCAGTCCTAAACTTTATGATACTGGAAAAGCGCTGTAACTAAGCATCTCAGAAATACAGAGAGGGGGCAACAATGGCTCTGCAAGGTCGCAGTGAAATAATCCTAGAAATCATTCATTCATTAATACTCAAGTCAGCACAGTGAAGAAATTTTCTGGAAACATTACTTTCGGTTTATTGATTTACTCTAAATTTCTATTCTTTCGAACTTTTCGAGATTGATTCTTTTTATGAACCAGTTGTTATTAACCAATTTCAAGAAGTAAGGCTGAATACATTAGGTGTTTTAAAGGTGAAATGTTTATTTTGTTGTTACATACAATCATTTCACTAGTCGTTTTCGTAATGGGTGCAAAGTGTTGAAACAGCAACGGAGGCGCCCGCTGCAGCTGGGATCTTTTACTTTCCCAACCTTGACATCCAGATAGCCATTGGTCTGTGGACTCGAGGGAATTCAATGTTGATACGATAATCTCGTGTGGCCGATAGTTGACGATACCGGAGTTCTCAGTGAATGCTTTGCCGCGAGAACCCGATTACTGATAAAACAATCAATGCCGTACAGTAGCATTAAGATTATTAGTTATCACAGTGTAGAAAACGATTGCGCGACCAAGCACAAACTTTCTGACATGCTTTCCCACCGTACGTGTATAAAGAAATTTATGGTGATCGTGAAAAAACTAATGTTTATATTTTGATAGATCTTTACGTTTTAAAGGCCTATTGTATCTAAAAATGGGGATTTACTTAGACGTCTGTCGTGCGTGCGTGCGTTTTTAGTAATGTGCGATCAGTCATTGCAAAAAGCTCTTCAAGGCGAAACAATGAATACACAAAAACGTTTCTACAATTTTTGTATCCAAACTTGCTGTATAGTAAAGTTTGGATTTTTTAAAAACATTTCTTGCCTAATAAACTGTAATGAAAAATAAATTAATTATTTATACCATTTATCTGATTCATTAGTCAAAACGTTATTAATTTTTGGTTATTTAAGTAACATTTACTTATTTTATTTCAACGTATTATAATTAAATTAAATTGAATTTATTTTCACTTAATTTGAATGTTTCAACTAATTGAATTAAATATATACATTTTTAAAAATAAAACCTTTATCCAGTAGCCATTTTGTTATAGGTTCCTAAGTTTGTCGTAGCCAATTTTTCTTTATACCATTTTTCATATCTTACGAGAACTTTATTACGATGTAGGCCTACTATCATAGTTTGTTAGTAACATGTTACTTGTTAAGAAATCAACTTGTTACTGTTTAAAATATTACAAAATATAAACAAATAAGAGGTTGAAACTGTATTTTTTCAAAAAAAGTAGAGTTGTAGATATAACTTATTGTGAAAGTTGCAGTGTTCCATCAGAACAGAACGGTTCTAAAGTTGACTTTGGATATCTGTACTTTCTAAAATACCAAACTGTATCGCCATTTAACACAAACACCTTACTTAATTTTTGTTTATAGCATTTTCATTGCCTTAAAAGTCCTTTAAAATAAGGTGTCACAAATATGGTGTTATCGTTTAAAATATTTGAGTTACAACCCCCGTGGTCATCACCAAAGCATGAGACTATATTTCTAGTTGACCAATAAATAATTCTGAAAGTTGCAGTATTGCATCTAGAAAAGTTAAAAATTGATGAGGGATTTTCACACTTTTATTTTATTATATATATATATATATATATATATATATATATATATATATATATATATGTGTGTGTGTGTGTGTGTGTGTGTGTGTGTGTGTGTGTGTGTGTGATAATGATACATTAGTATTGCATCTAAATTTATAAATCTACTATACAAACATTTCAGTATTATTATTTAGTAAGTTAGTCTTTAAAACTGTGTGAAATATTATGGTGTGCCAACGACAAATCATAAAATAAGAATCACTTAATGGTACGAGCTGAAAGTTACCTTAAGTGTCTTTACTGGCGTAAATACACGACCGACAAAGCCATAAAGTCCACTAGAAAGTTAAAGGCTAAACAGTTTTTCTTACAACCGTTTGTAACGGATAAGTTTCATAAAAATAGAACTGCTTTCAGACTGGTGGGTTTGAACGACTATGCTTTCTGCAATTGGTCACGACGTAATGGTATTGTGTCACTGAATAATTTATAAGAGGAAGTTATTGATAATAATTAATTAATAATAAGGAAATTTAGCTAGAAAACTAAAGTTTTATTTTTTTGAATAGTCGTATATAATAAAGAGAACTGATTAAATTAGCATAGTGTTTAAGTGTTTCGTCGAATTAGAAATTAGCTAAGGGCTATGCGTTTTGTTTTCTTTTATTTTGTGTTATTTGTCACCACTGAAGGTGTGGTTTTAAAATTGTCGAGAACATCATTACGGTCGAGTGTAAGTTCGACACAATACCACCAGCTTCTTAAGAACATATCAAGACAATACAGTAGTTTAAAATCAAGTAAGATTAGACCTAATGACAAGCGAAAAACTACCAGGAAAGTTTAAATAATCGTAATTACATTATAGCTATAATTAAGGACCTCAGAACATTAAAAATAATTTAACAAATATTTATAATTTAAAAGAAATTTATCTAGAAGAATTGTGCAAGTATCACATAAATTATATATTCTGAACAAGCCGGCAATTAAGTAATTAAAAGTTATATAGGTAATCACATAAACGTTAATTTTAGTACTAACAAATTGTAGAGGTACCACGTGATCAGGAAGTAAAAGGGTAGTTTAAAGTTTTGTTTTTGTTTAATAATTTCAAATAATTACAAAATGATTGCCATTCAATGTACACTATAAAACAAATCTAATATAACGTTTGTAATTATCTGCATAAATGCACACGTTAAATTACATTAAAAATATGAATATGTATTTGTTGTTGTTGTTATTTTAAGGCGATAATCACACTGAGGCTATTATCGCCTCCCTAAATGTAAATGTGAGTGTAAAGTGTTATATTCATAAGTGTTGTATTGTAAGTGTAAGTGTGTGTTAGACTCGGGCACCACGAGGGACGTCTAAATCCTTTCAATAGGTGCAGCTAGTCTGCACCTCCTACGAGGTACGAATATGTATTTGATTACACCTATAGTTCATTTTCCAATTTTCATTTAGAAATTTGAAACGCTAATTTATGCAGGTTTTAACGCTGATTATGGTGTATTTTTTTAAGTTCGAAGATAAAAATTTATTAGTGTTGCTATTACTAATGAAATTTACGTCTACAATGGTTTGGATGGTAAGGTTGCACGTAACAATGTGTGTAAGGTTGCACGTAACATTGTGTGTAAGGTTGCACGTAACATTGTGTGTAAGGTTGCACGTAACATTGTGTGTAAGGTGCACGTAATATTGCGTATAAGGTTGTACATAACATTGTGTATAAGGTTGCACGTAACATTGTGTGTAAGTTTGCACGTAACATTGTATATAAGGTTGCACGTAACATTGTGTATAAGGTTGTACATAACATTGTGTATAAGGTTGCACGTAACATTGTGTGTAAGGTTGCACGTAACATTGTGTGTAAGGTGCACGTAACATTGTGTATAAGGTTGCACGTAACATTGTGTGTGAGGTTGCACGTAACATTGTGTATGAGGTTGCACGTAACATTGTGTGTAAGGTTGCACGTAATATTGTGTATAAGGTTGTACATAACATTGTGTATAAGATTGCACGTAACATTGTGTGTAAGGTTGCACGTAACATTGTGTATAAGGTTGCACGTAACATTGTGTGTAAGGTTGCACGTAACATTGTGTGTAAGGTGCACGTAACATTGTGTATAAGGCTGCACATAACATTGTGTATAAGGTTGCACGTAACATTGTGTGTAAGGTTGCACGTAATATTGTGTGTAAGGTTGCACGTAACATTGTGTGTGAGGTTGCACGTAACATTGTGTATAAGGTTGCACGTAACATTGTGTGTAAGGTTGCATGTAATATTGTGTATAAGGTTGTACATAACATTGTGTATAAGGTTGCACGTAATATTGTGTGTAAGGTTGCACGTAATATTGTGTATAAGGTTGTACATAACATTGTGTATAAGGTTGCACGTAACATTGTGTATTAGGTTGCACGCAACATTGTGTATAGGTTGTACATAACAATGTGTATAAGGTTGCACGTAACATTGTGTATAAGGTTGTACATAACATTGTGTATAAGGTTGCACGTAACATTGTGTGTAAGGCTGCACGTAATATTGTGTATAAGGTTGCACGTAACATTGTGTGTAAGGTTGCACGTAATATTGTGTATAAGGTTGCACGTAATATTGTGTATAAGATTTACATAACATTGTGTATAAGGTTGCATGTAACATCGTGTATAAGGTTGTACGTAACATTGTGTGTAAGGTTGCACGTAACATTGTGTGTAAGGTTGCACGTAATATTGTGTAAGGTTGTACATAACATTGTGTATAAGGTTGCACGTAACATTGTGTATAAGGTTGCACGTAACATTGTGTGTAAGGTTGCACGTAACATTGTGTGTAAGGTTGCACGTAACATTGTGTGTAAGGTTGCACGTAACATTGTGTGTAAGGTTGCACGTAATATTGTGTATAAGTTTGTACATAACATTGTGTATAAGGTTGCACGTAACATTGTGTGTAAGTTTGCACGTAATATTGTGTATAAGGTTGTACATAACATTGTGTGTAAGGCTGCACGTAACATTGTGTGTGAGGTTGCACGTAACATTGTGTATAAGGTTGCACGTAACATTGTGTGTAAGTTTGCAAGTAATATTGTGTATAAGGTTTTACATATCATTGTGTATAAGGTTGCACGTAACATTGTGTGTAAGGTTGCACGTAATATTGTGTGTAAGGTTGCACGTAACATTGTGTGTGATGTTGCACGTAACATTGTGTATATGGTTGCATGTAACATTGTGTGTAAGGTTGCACATAATATTGTGTATAAGGTTGTACGTAACATTGTGTATAAGGTTGCACGTAGCATTGTGTGTAAGGTTGCACGTAATATTGTGTGTAAGGTTGCACGTAACATTGTGTGTGAGGTTGCACGTAACATTGTGTATAAGGTTGCACGTAACATTGTGTGTAAGGTTGCATGTAATATTGTGTATAAGGTTGTACATAACATTGTGTATAAGGTTGCACGTAATATTGTGTGTAAGGTTGCACGTAATATTGTGTATAAGGTTGTACATAACATTGTGTATAAGGTTGCACGTAAACATTGTGTATTAGGTTGCACGCAACATTGTGTATAAGGTTGTACATAACAATGTGTATAAGGTTGCACGTAACATTGTGTATAAGGTTGTACATAACATTGTGTATAAGGTTGCACGTAACATTGTGTGTAAGGTTGCACGTAACATTGTGTATAAGGTTGCACGTAACATTGTGTGTAAGGTTGCACGTAATATTGTGTATAAGGTTGCACGTAATATTGTGTATAAGATTGTACATAACATTGTGTATAAGGTTGCATGTAACATCGTGTATAAGGTTGTACGTAACATTGTGTGTAAGGTTGCACGTAACATTGTGTGTAAGGTTGCACGTAATATTGTGTAAGGTTGTACATAACATTGTGTATAAGGTTACACGTAACATTGTGTATAAGGTTGCACGTAACATTGTGTGTAAGGTTGCACGTAACATTGTGTGTAAGGTTGCACGTAACATTGTGTGTAAGGTTGCACGTAACATTGTGTGTAAGGTTGCACGTAATATTGTGTATAAGGTTGTACATAACATTGTGTATAAGATTGCACGTAACATTGTGTGTAAGGTTGCACGTAACATTGTGTATAAGGTTGCACGTAACATTGTGTGTAAGGTTGCACGTAACATTGTGTGTAAGGTGCACGTAACATTGTGTATAAGGCTGCACATAACATTGTGTATAAGGTTGCACGTAACATTGTGTGTAAGGTTGCACGTAATATTGTGTGTAAGGTTGCACGTAACATTGTGTGTGAGGTTGCACGTAACATTGTGTATAAGGTTGCACGTAACATTGTGTGTAAGGTTGCATGTAATATTGTGTATAAGGTTGTACATAACATTGTGTATAAGGTTGCACGTAATATTGTGTGTAAGGTTGCACGTAATATTGTGTATAAGGTTGTACATAACATTGTGTATAAGGTTGCACGTAACATTGTGTATTAGGTTGCACGCAACATTGTGTATAAGGTTGTACATAACAATGTGTATAAGGTTGCACGTAACATTGTGTATAAGGTTGTACATAACATTGTGTATAAGGTTGCACGTAACATTGTGTGTAAGGCTGCACGTAATATTGTGTATAAGGTTGCACGTAACATTGTGTGTAAGGTTGCACGTAATATTGTGTATAAGGTTGCACGTAATATTGTGTATAAGATTGTACATAACATTGTGTATAAGGTTGCATGTAACATCGTGTATAAGGTTGTACGTAACATTGTGTGTAAGGTTGCACGTAACATTGTGTGTAAGGTTGCACGTAATATTGTGTAAGGTTGTACATAACATTGTGTATAAGGTTGCACGTAACATTGTGTATAAGGTTGCACGTAACATTGTGTGTAAGGTTGCACGTAACATTGTGTGTAAGGTTGCACGTAACATTGTGTGTAAGGTTGCACGTAACATTGTGTGTAAGGTTGCACGTAATATTGTGTATAAGTTTGTACATAACATTGTGTATAAGGTTGCACGTAACATTGTGTGTAAGTTTGCACGTAATATTGTGTATAAGGTTGTACATAACATTGTGTGTAAGGCTGCACGTAACATTGTGTATAAGGTTGCACGTAACATTGTGTGTAAGGTTGCACGTAACATTGTGTGTGAGGTTGCACGTAACATTGTGTATAAGGTTGCACGTAACATTGTGTGTAAGTTTGCAAGTAATATTGTGTATAAGGTTTTACATATCATTGTGTATAAGGTTGCACGTAACATTGTGTGTAAGGTTGCACGTAATATTGTGTGTAAGGTTGCACGTAACATTGTGTGTGATGTTGCACGTAACATTGTGTATATGGTTGCATGTAACATTGTGTGTAAGGTTGCACATAATATTGTGTATAAGGTTGTACGTAACATTGTGTATAAGGTTGCACGTAGCATTGTGTGTAAGGTTGCACGTAATATTGTGTGTAAGGTTGCACGTAACATTGTGTGTGAGGTTGCACGTAACATTGTGTATAAGGTTGCACGTAACATTGTGTGTAAGGTTGCATGTAATATTGTGTATAAGGTTGTACATAACATTGTGTATAAGGTTGCACGTAATATTGTGTGTAAGGTTGCACGTAATATTGTGTATAAGGTTGTACATAACATTGTGTATAAGGTTGCACGTAACATTGTGTATTAGGTTGCACGCAACATTGTGTATAAGGTTGTACATAACAATGTGTATAAGGTTGCACGTAACATTGTGTATAAGGTTGTACATAACATTGTGTATAAGGTTGCACGTAACATTGTGTGTAAGGCTGCACGTAATATTGTGTATAAGGTTGCACGTAATATTGTGTATAAGATTGTACATAACATTGTGTATAAGGTTGCATGTAACATCGTGTATAAGGTTGTACGTAACATTGTGTGTAAGGTTGCACGTAACATTGTGTGTAAGGTTGCACGTAATATTGTGTAAGGTTGTACATAACATTGTGTATAAGGTTACACGTAACATTGTGTATAAGGTTGCACGTAACATTGTGTGTAAGGTTGCACGTAACATTGTGTGTAAGGTTGCACGTAACATTGTGTGTAAGGTTGCACGTAACATTGTGTGTAAGGTTGCACGTAATATTGTGTATAAGTTTGTACATAACATTGTGTATAAGGTTGCACGTAACATTGTGTGTAAGTTTGCACGTAATATTGTGTATAAGGTTGTACATAACATTGTGTGTAAGGCTGCACGTAACATTGTGTATAAGGTTGCACGTAACATTGTGTGTAAGGTTGCACGTAACATTGTGTGTGAGGTTGCACGTAACATTGTGTATAAGGTTGCACGTAACATTGTGTGTAAGTTTGCAAGTAATATTGTGTATAAGGTTTTACATATCATTGTGTATAAGGTTGCACGTAACATTGTGTGTAAGGTTGCACGTAATATTGTGTGTAAGGTTGCACGTAACATTGTGTGTGATGTTGCACGTAACATTGTGTATATGGTTGCATATAACATTGTGTGTAAGGTTGCACATAATATTGTGTATAAGGTTGTACGTAACATTGTGTATAAGGTTGCACGTAGCATTGTGTGTAAGCTTGCACGTAATATTGTGTATAAGGTTGTACATAAAATTGTGTATAAGGTTGCACATAACATTGTGTATAAGGTTGCACGTAATATTGTGTGTAAGGTTGCACGTAACATTGTATGTAAGGTTGCACGTAAAATTGTGTATAAGGTTGCACGTAAAATTGTGTATAAGGCTGCACGTAACATTGTGTGTAAGGCTGCACGTAACATTGTGTGTAAGGCTGCACGTAACATTGTGTGTAAGGCTGCACGTAACATTGTGTGTAAGGAATTCATTTTTAACTTTCTAGTCAAGCAGTGTTGAACTTTCTGTGTAAAATTTATCGACAACAGTGATCAACAATATTTACGGCAGTCAGGATGGAAAAGATCTGCTTCTAATACCCTGTCACCAGCGCGGGGTATACGTCTATTTCCAGTGTAACATCTCACAGCTGTTACATGAACATAAGCTCGTCTTTCTTCCGTTCTCCCGTATACATTTCCTGATTTGTTTAACTAACCTTCAAAGACCTTGCTTGGTTGTTTGTTTGTTCCCACATTTAGCCTGAGTATCTTTGCTGTGCGATGCAATTAGGACAGACAGATAGAAATTTCCATTTCAATGCCCCGACAAATAATCTGAAGATGAAGAGGCGTTATGGTATTTCTAAAACAAACTAAATCTGTTTATAATAGTCTGCACTTTCTGTTTCCAAGCCATGTCAAACACAGGCTGTATTTTTTTCAAAATCAAAATATTCGAAAGAAAAAGAAAACATGGTATCAGTAAAAATTGATTTTGAGAGTTTATGGACAAAGATTTCCAGTTTAAAAATTAATGTACATCGCTAACACTAAACTAATTGACCAACTTTAATTTTTTTCTTGTAAGTTTATTTGCGCGTAATTCGTTACAATTTCACAAAAATTAAAACAAATCAGGATTTATTTTTTTGTTATAAACTTAAAATTGTATTTTGTTAATGTAACCTCTAAATATTTCGCTGAAATATTCAAGTGTAATTCATAAAAACTCAAAACGTAACGTTCTTCATGCCATACAAATTGTAAAAGAGCTATCGAAAAAACCTAAAAAATCGTACTTATTCCTAAAAAAATCAATTTAAAATATTTTGTTGTTGTCCAACTTGAAAGATATAAAAAAACAAACTTAATCTGATCCTAAAAAAACAGGTATTGGACAATAATATGTTGTGTAATAAAACTAATGGTAAAAACAGTAATTATAACAAAAACAATCCAAAATAAATTTACTTAGAAGTAATGAAACAATATAAGTACTTAAAATTGTTGATTAAGATGTATTCAACCGAAAGTTGAAATATTGGCATAGACTTTTAATCAACGGTGCTGTCACTTTAATAAACTTTACTGTAAAACGGCTGGTTAAGTAAATTTAATTAATTATAGCTGCTTACCTTTTCAGGAACATAAACATAATTGTTAATTAACCTGGACAATTTTAACCTAAAGCTAATTATAATTTTTTTGGAATTAGCTATTAATTAATTCCAAATGAAATCATAATTAGCTATTTGAGCAGAAATCATGAATTAGTGAACTACGGAACACATTTTCAGGACTCCGGAACGATTGTTTTAAGCGGTCGTTAAGTTTCTAAATATAAATAGCCTATGTGTCCGTTGTTAATAAAAATAAATTTAGGACTATTTGACTTTTCATGAAATTTGTCTTTGGAATCTAAGCTGAAGGTCATATTAATCCCGTAAATGTTTTAGTTCGGGAAATCCTTTGCTACAGGTTCGATATCTGCTAAAATCCAATTGTATAAAAAGACGAAAGGTCAATAGTTACGGAACAAAAGATATTTAGGGACAATGTATTTAGGGTCATTATACGTTGTTTTGTTAGCAAATAGGACTAACGAAATAGGTTATTAGCAAAAAGCTATAGATAAGAATGCCAAGCGAAGCTCATTTCGAAAAGTTGTTTCACAAATTACGCTTTCATTGAATCATTACGTTCAGGGAATCATTTCTCAACAGGCCTAATAAAATAATGGAGCGAGTGAAACGAGGTCTTTGTTTCAACTCGACCGTTCCGCATTTTGTTTGTGTATTTGTTTGTAACGCAGTCTTGGCCAAATGCATTGACCGATTGTTTTGAAATTTTTTGCCAAGGTAACTTGTATAAAGCCCGAATGACTTTTGTGTAAGACTTTTTCCAATTCACTTCCGTTTCAAGATGGCGGCCTTTGATTTACAATAACGAGTGTTCACAGTTTTATCTAAACGCATTGACCCATTCTTTTGAAATTTAATACGAAGGTACCTTGTGTAAAGCCCAAATGAAGTATGTGTAAAATTTTTTCCTATTTAATTTCTTTTCAAGATGGAAGCCTCTGATTTAACGACGACGTATTAACGCAGTTTTAGATAAACGCATTGACCGATTGTTTTGAAATTTAATACGAAGGTACCTTGTGTAAAGCCCAAATGAAGTGTGTGTAACGTTTTTTCCTATTTAGTTTCTTTTCAAGATGGAGGCCTCTGATTTAACGACGACGTATTAACGCAGTTTTAGCCAAACGCATTGACCGATTCTTTTGAAATTTAATACGAAGGTACCTTGTGTAATGCCCAAATGAAGATTGTGTAACACTATTTCCTATCTAGTTTCTTTTCAAGATGGAGGCCTCTGATTTAACGACGACGTATTAACGCAGTTTTAGCCAAACGCATTGACCGATTGTTTTGAAATTTAATTCGAAGGTACCTTGTGTAAAGCCCAAATGAAGTATGTGTAATATTTTTTCCTATTTAGTTTCTTTTCAAGATGGAGGCCTCTGATTTAACGACGATATTAGTTTTACAAACGCATTGACCGATTGTTTTGAAATTTAATACGAAGGTACCTTTTAGCCCAAATGAAGATTGTGTAAACTATCTAGTTTCTTTTCAAGATGGAAGCCTTGATTTAACGACGACGTATTAACGCAGTTTTAGCCAAATTGACCGATTGTTTTGAAATTTAATTCGAAGGTACCTTGTGTAAAGCCCAAATGAAGTATGTGTAATATTTTTTCCTATTTAGTTTCTTTTCAAGATGGAGGCCTCTGATTTAACGACGACGTATTAACGCAGTTTTAGCCAAACGTACTGACCGATTGTTTTGAAATTTATTTCGAAGGTACCTTGTGTAAAGCCCAAATGAAGTATGTGTAATATTTTTTCCTATTTAGTTTCTTTTCAAGATGGAGGCCTCTGATTTAACGATGATGTATTAACGCAGTTTTAGCCAAACGTACTGACCGATTGTTTTGAAATTTAATTAGAAGGTACCTTGTGTAAAGCCCAAATGAAGTATGTGTAATATTTTTTCCTATTTAGTTTCTTTTCAAGATGGAGGCCTCTGATTTAACGACGACGTATTAACGCAGTTTTAGCCAAACAATACTGACCGATTGTTTTGAAATTTATTTCGAAGGTACCTTGTGTAAAGCCCAAATGAAGTATGTGTAATATTTTTTCCTATTTAGTTTCTTTTCAAGATGGAGGCCTCTGATTTAACGACGACGTATTAACGCAGTTTTAGCCAAACGCATTGACCGATTGTTTTGAAATTTAATTCGAAGGTACCTTGTGTAAAGCCCAAATGAAGTATGTGTAATATTTTTTCCTATTTAGTTTCTTTTCAAGATGGAGGCCTCTGATTTAACGATGACGTATTAACGCAGTTTTAGCCAAACGTACTGACCGATTGTTTTGAAATTTAATTCGAAGGTACCTTGTGTAAAGCCCAAATGAATTATGTGTAACATTTTTTCCTATTTAGTTTCTTTTCAAGATGGAGGCCTCTGATTTAACGATGACGTATTAACGCAGTTTTAGCCAAACGTACTGACCGATTGTTTTGAAATTTAATTCGAAGGTACCTTGTGTAAAGCCCAAATGAATTATGTGTAACATTTTTTCCTATTTAGTTTCTTTTCAAGATGGAGGCCTCTGATTTAACGATGACGTATTAACGCAGTTTTAGCCAAACGCATTGACCGATTGTTTTGAAATTTAATTCGAAGGTACCTTGTGTAAAGCCCAAATGAAGTATCTGTAACATTTTTTCCTATTTAGTTTCTTTTCAAGATGGAGGCCTCTGATTTAACGATGACGTATTAACGAAGTTTTAGCCAAACGTACTGACCGATTGTTTTGAAATTTAATTCGAAGGTACCTTGTGTAAAGCCCAAATGAAGTATGTGTAATATTTTTTCCTATTTAGTTTCTTTTCAAGATGGAGGCCTCTGATTTAACGATGACGTATTAACGCAGTTTTAGCCAAACGTACTGACCGATTGTTTTGAAATTTAATTTGAAGGTACCTTGTGTAAAGCCCAAATGAAGTATGTGTAATATTTTTTCCTATTTAGTTTCTTTTCAAGATGGAGGCCTCTGATTTAACGATGACGTATTAACGCAGTTTTAGCCAAATGCATTGACCGATTGTTTTGAAATTTAATTCGAAGGTACCTTGTGTAAAGCCCAAATGAAGTATGTGTAATATTTTTTCCTATTTAGTTTCTTTTCAAGATGGAGGCCTCTGATTTAACGATGACGTATTAACGCAGTTTTAGCCAAACAATACTGACCGATTGTTTTGAAATTTAATTCGAAGGTACCTTGTGTAAAGCCCAAATGAAGTATGTGTAATATTTTTTCCTATTTAGTTTCTTTTCAAGATGGAGGCCTCTGATTTAACGATGACGTATTAACGCAGTTTTAGCCAAACGTACTGACCGATTGTTTTGAAATTTAATTCGAAGGTACCTTGTGTAAAGCCCAAATGAAGTATGTGTAATATTTTTCCTATTTAGTTTCTTTTTCAAGATGGAGGCCTCTGATTTAACGACGACGTATTAACGCAGTTTTAGCCAAACGTACTGACCGATTGTTTTGAAATTTATTTCGAAGGTACCTTGTGTAAAGCCCAAATGAAGTATGTGTAATATTTTTTCCTATTTAGTTTCTTTTCAAGATGGAGGCCTCTGATTTAACGACGACGTATTAACGCAGTTTTAGCCAAACGTACTGACCGATTGTTTTGAAATTTAATTCGAAGGTACCTTGTGTAAAGCCCAAATGAAGTATGTGTAATATTTTTTCCTATTTAGTTTCTTTTCAAGATGGAGGCCTCTGATTTAACGATGACGTATTAACGCAGTTTTAGCCAAACGCATTGACCGATTGTTTTGAATTTAATTCGAAGGTACCTTGTGTAAAGCCCAAATGAAGTATGTGTAATATTTTTTCCTATTTAGTTTCTTTTCAAGATGGAGGCCTCTGATTTAACTATGACGTATTAACGCAGTTTTAGCCAAACGTACTGACCGATTGTTTTGAAATTTAATACAAAGGTACCTTATGTAAAGCCCAAATGCAGTATGTGTTACATTGTTTCCTATTTAGTTTCTTTTCAAGATGGAGGCCTCTGATTTAACGATGACGTGTGAACGCAGTTTTAGCCAAACGCATTGGCCTATTTTGAAATCTAGTACGAAGGTGTTTTGTATAAAGCTCAAAAGACGTATGTATAAGAAGTGGTTATCCCATTCACTTCCGTTTCAAAATGGCGGATTCTGATTCAACGTTGAGACTGTAGTTGCTGGTTATTTCCTGTAATACTGCCCGAACAGCAAAACCTATGGAAATGTTGACCGCTTTATGGGAAAAGAGCATGAAATTTCGAATAAAGATGGGCCAGTAACATATTTTCTAAATATTACGGTTACCGGTTAAATTGTCGGAAAAGGTTGCTAGCGCGTCAGAAGAGCGCGCTGTCGCCGGGCGATGGCCAAGCTATTAAGAACTACGATATATCTTGAACAATTAGTTGTATTTAACATAAATTAACTGTATTTTTCAGTTTTCACCTTAAATTTGTTACTTCTGTGTAAAGAAATGTTGAACTTGTTAAAAAACGTTAATTCTTTGTTTTGTTTGTCTGTTGTCATGGTAACGACTTTTTTATATCAACAATGATATAAACCATAGATATGAGATAGACTAGGTAAGGTATACGAGCGTTTATAAATGGAAACCTCAGAGAGAGAGAGAGAGAGAGAGAGAGAGAGAGAGAGAGAGAGAGAGAGAGAGAGAGAGAGAGAGAAACTAAAATTATATTTCCTAAACAGTATAAAATTAGGAAATATTTTGTTAGAAAGAAATTACTTTTGAAAATACGCTTCCATCACATCAATGCAACAGCTGTCAACCACGGATAACGTATTATCGAATGAAAATAATGTTTTGTATTTTCATACTATTCGAGTGCATATATTCATAATTTGAAATAATTTTAACTTATTGTTAACAGCACTATTATTATAAATTTATAGCCTATTAAATTTAGGCCCAATAAATTTATACATGTTAATGCCTGACCTTTTAACCTTTATAAAAAGTAATTATTGAGTCTCTTGAACTGAAAGTTTTAGGTTAATTATGCCTTTCACCTTTCGATTTATTGCTTTAGGCCTATATGATAGAATATTATCTCTATAAATGTCGTATCATATAAAATATGCGGTAAAAGAAGCAAGATCCGTTACATATCACGTCATATAATAAGCGGCAAATTTAATGATTCAGCGCCTGTTTGCAGGAAAAACAGCCGTTTATTTTGTAATATGTAGGTCAAACGTTTATTATTAAAATAGAACCGTTTTAGCGCTGATGCAGTGTATTTTTAAACTAATTATCACTTAAGTTATACAGAGTGGTGTTAAATGTAACGGTAGCAGTTGTGAAATAATAAGAGAAATGAAATAATTCATTTGAAATTAAATGTGTCTTACTTATATATACGTGATATGTAAATGAGTTAGGGAGACCTGCAGTTTAAGAAGACGACTTAATCCAAAATGGAGTAACAGTTTAGAATAGGTTTGTTTAGTTTATTAAAAATGTTTGTACCAGAATGTAGTGAAGCAAAGAGATGGCAATGTTTGTACAGACTCTCTGCCGTAGCAGCACTTCTACTCAACCGATTTTGACAAATGAAATGTCAGTCGATACGTATACCTTTGTAATAGTATTAAAGTTATGTGGCATTTATATAAAAATTAAGGAAACACACACACATACGCGCGCGCTAACGCACAATAAATGGATCCATTGAATATCGATGTATATCCGTTCGAAACAGTTGTTTCTAGAAGAATCATTGTTCCGACGTTTCGCCAAATCGTCTCTCATCTTCGAGGTTCTTCTCGCTGGTTTGTGTATGTGTTTATTATACAGTTTTTAGACAAATGTATTGACCGATTATTTTAAATTTAGTACGAAGGTACATTGTATAAATTGTGTAAGAATTTTGTTGAACATTTTTTTCCCATTAACTTTCGTTTCAAGATGGCGGCCTCTGATTTACGATGGCGAGTGTACGCAGTTCTTAGCCAAACGCATTGACCGATTGTTTTGAAATTTCGTATGCAAATATTTTGTACAAAGCCCAAACGAAGAATGCGTAAAATTTTGTTCTAATTTGCTTCCGTTTCAAGATGGCGGCCTCTGATTTAACGGAGACCAATTTGAGCAGTTTCGGCTAAAAGCGTTGACCGAATGTTTTGAAATTGGGTTCGAAGGTAACTTGTACAAGGCCCGTAAGACGTGTGTGTAAGATTTTTCCCATCCACTTCCGTTTCAAAATCGGCGGCTCTGATTTAACTATGAGAGTGTAGTTGCTGGATATTTGCTATAATACTGGCTGAACAGCAAGACCTAACATAATTTTGACTGTTTCGTTGTTACATTGCGTAAAATTTCCAATATACTTTGGCCTAATTACGTTTTTTGTAAATATTACGGTTACCGGGTAAATTTGCGGTAAAGATCATAAGCGCGTCAGAGCTAAGTACTGAGTGCGTAATATTTATTGCGTTACTTTTAATTAAAGA
The DNA here is from genome assembly GCA_022606455.1 of Callitettix versicolor. NCBI lineage: Eukaryota > Metazoa > Arthropoda > Insecta > Hemiptera > Cercopidae > Callitettix > Callitettix versicolor. The sequence continues at coordinate 23,058,264 of CM040184.1, read as the reverse complement.
AAATATTCCATTGTGTTTTATTAAAATATTCTCATTACTTAATGTTTATTTTCGTATATTTTTTTGACGCTGAATGCATGGACGCCCTATGGAAGTGCGTTAGATCCTGTTATGTTTAGGCGCACCTAGGGCCGCAAAACTTTTTTGCTATAAAATGGTTAATTATAAGTCAGTAAAATAATAATCTTGAGAATTTGATGAACCTTTACGTTTTCCGGTCCGTTGAATCAAAAATCTGGGTTTGAGACGTGTGTCTGTCGAAAACGAAAATGTCCGATTTGGACGAAGTTTTGGATTTAGGCACTAGTTCTTGTTTGACCGTATCAACAAGAACAGATAAACCTTCTAATTTTTTCTAAAAAATGGTCAAACAGATGTTAAAAATCTATGTTTTCTAAAAATTGGCTATATTGAAATTTTGCTCAATTATTTACCATAAATACCCAAACCAAACGGGTAGCTAGTTACAATCCAAAAAATTCAGATTGGGAGTTATTGGAAAAACCAAAAAAAAAATGTCTCAGTATAGGTGAATCATATTTTATATACATTTTTGTCGTATAGGCCTAATTAAATTAATTGTAAGGAATTTAATTTTTCGGAAAAAAGTCAAAGCAAACTCTTACGTCAATCAAGTTTCTAAATCTGAAAATTTGATGTAATTCAACATTTTCAGAAAGACTTAGTTATAAATTTTTATATTTGAACAAATTTTGAACAAAATGTTAAGTGATTTAGAGAAATAAGGCCTCTATCCGGACTTCCAAATTGCATTTTTTTTGTGGGAAAAGTGATTGAATGTGAGAAAGTTCATATAAAATCTTTGCATAATTTATTGTATTCTTTGTCGATAGTTCCCTAAACGAAACTTTAAATATTATATACAATATTTTGAGTCTGCGAATATGTTTGCTGTTTTGATAAAACAAAATTCCACAGTTCTAATCGGCGTAAGTTTTGAATGAAATAGTATATGTCTTTATAATAAACCGTATTTATATCCTTTCAAGTGTTCGCTATCAGTTTTAAGATTTGATAACTGCAATCATCACTGATAACTTCCTCGTTAAAAACACACGCACGTCAAACCCGCTGACATTTGACCTCGGCCGCGTAATCTCGGCAACTGTTACTTAATGTGACCGGAATAAATTAATCACGCCTAATGCGCATCCCATTTGCGCAGCTGTGAACGTAACCTAAAACAATAATTAAGGGATACAGAAACAGCTGTTGTGACTAATCATATGTTAGGAATTTAATTGCCAAAGCTATATAGCCTATAACGTTGAATCGAAAGATCTTATTAGGCCTACATTATTTTTATTGAGTTATTAGTTTTATTTTCAATCTTTGACTAATTTTCTTTGTAGAACAAGCTACTGAGGCTCATTAGGCCAGGTGGCCACCAAATACGAAACCAAATACGCTGAGCGGAGCGGAGCGCAGGGGAATAAGGACGAACGGCAATTAGAAAAAGGAGTTTAGTCAGAACGCGTTTGTATCTTTTAAATATAAATGTTTAGGGATACTCTAACAGATTCTATGAATTAATGTTTTAAAACTGTAACCTAGGCAACGGTAACCTAGGTAACAAAAAATAATAAGTTTGAAGACATTATCAGCGTAGTGAGGAAGCATTGTCAGCTTTAAAACCAAACCTAGACATGGTCGAAGCTACTCGGAGCGGAACCCAGTGACGCCGCTTGACCCCATAAAGCACCGTTTCACTTTCAGTAACCGCACTTACATTAAAAACAAAAGGACAGGCAAAAAATACCATAAATTGAGCAAAAAGGTTATACAAACTTTCTCACATTTCCCCCTCCCCCAAAAATTCTGTTATTTAACAAAAATAAAAATCATGCATCATGTTTACTTCCCATTTTTATTTTAATAAAGATAATCTGTTCGAAAACATAATACATGATTTTTATTTTTAGTTCAATAACAGAATTTGTTTTTCTTAAAAATTATAACTACATGTATTGTATTTTAATCTTCTATTTATTGTATTAATTGTTATTCTAATTATGAATTTGTTCGAAACACGATAAGTTAACATAGCTAGTTATTAACATTATGTTAATTTTATTATAACATATCAGCTGTTCAATTAAATCAGCTCATCGTTACGAATTAATATAAACGATAAATTAGTATAGCAAGTTTGTTACAACATAACCTAAAAGTTATTATAACCTATCAGCTGTTCAATGAAATCGGCTGATCGGTACGAATGAATATAAAACAATTGATCTTTTAATGTAACTACCAAAATTAAAATACGAAATCTCGCGCCAACTCCGCTTTGCATTTGGTGACTTTTTTGTTGATCATGTAAAATTATGACACGGAACAATGATACAAGCACCTATCGTGGTATACGACTATTACCGCTATTTGTATTCTATTTTTGTGTGCGTGTTCGCAAAATTTTCTGTTTGAACATTTAAATGTTCGCAATGTTATCAGATTTGATTAAAACTTGACACAAAAATTGAATTAGATAAAGGTTTGAATAATTTCGTCACCGCTAGCACCAATCCTGATCTTAAAATACATTTATAGGTGTGCTTAAATTGTATTATATTGTTGAGAATATCTCTGACGATCAGAAGTCGTTCACGTCGACAGCCGTCAGGGGTTTTTTTAAATTAATTTCTGAAATGTAAATTTACTTTGTTTTAAATTTAGTTCACAGAGTTGAGTTGAATGAATTGAGTTAAATTTGTTTCAATGAATTGAGTTAAATTTGGTTCACTGAGTTGAGTAAAATTGGGTTCAATGAGGTGAGTTAAATTTGGTTCAATGAGTTGAGTTAAATTTGGTTCAATGAGTAGAGTTAAATTTGGTTCACTGAGTTGAGTTAAATTTGATTCAATGAGTTGAGTAAAATTGGGTTCAATGAGTTGAGTTAAATTTGGTACAAAGAGTTGAGTTAAATTTGGTTCACTGAGTTGAGTTAAATTTGATTCAATGAGTTGAGTAAAATTGGGTTCAATGAGTTGAGTTAAATTTGGTTCAATGAGTTGAGTTAAATTTGGTTCAATGAGTTTGAGTTAAATTTGGTACAAAGAGTTGAGTTAAATTTGGTTCAATGTTTAAGTTAAATTTGGTTCAATGAGTTTGAGTTAAATTTGGTATAAAGAGTTGAGTTAAATTTGGTTCAATGATTTGAGTTAAATTTGGTTCACTGATTTGAGTTAAATTTGATTCACTGAGTTGAACTTGGTTCAAGCGAACTGAGTTCAGCGAACCTGAGCAGGATCTCATAAAGTGATTTTAAATTACAACGATCCTCTGTGTTTTTTTGTCGATAACTTCCAAATCAAATTTTTGAGTTTACTTCCTTACTCTCTACTACATTTTTTTCTCCGAATAACAGAACTTTCGTAAGTTTCAGATGGCCGGCAAGCATCTGTGATGGAGGAAGAGCTGGCCGAGGGAAATGTCACAGGGTTGGACCATTTGGAAAAGAGAGACTCCCTCTACATTGTGATACCAATCACAATCCTCTACTCTGTCATCTTCTTTACCGGCTTCGTGGGCAATGTGATCACATGTATAGTTATATCACGTAACAAACACATGCACACTGCCACCAACTACTATCTCTTTAGTTTGGCAATCTCTGATTTGTTGCTACTGGTTACGGGATTGCCTCAAGAGATGTATTCTATTTGGTCCAGGTAAGAAAATACCAGAGTCAGTCTATAGATTGTGATAAGTATGTTCATCTACATTGCAGAGCTTTGTCTACTCTAAAGAAAAGGCTGCAAAAAGTGAAGATAGGGGTAATACACAGCAAGCTAACGAATCTAAAATTGACAAAAGTTCTGTTATTGAACCAACAATAAAATGCATGTATTGTGTTTTCTCTCCTTTTTTATTTTAATTACGAAAATTTGTTCGTTTACACGACCAATTAACATAGCTAGTTTTGAACAACGTAACCTGAATCTTATTGCCTATCAGCTGTTCACTGAAATCAGCTGATCATTACGAATTAATATAAACGACAAATTAACATAGTTAGTTTTTAACAACATAACCTAAAACTTATTAGGCCTACAGTCTATGAGCTGATCTTTACGAATTAATACAGAACAGTTGATGTTTTAATACAACTACAAAAAAAAAAATAACGATTAATTTTACATACTTAAATCGGTCAAATTTTTTCAAAGTTTCCATAGTGTAGTTGTTATCACTCGCGCCTCATACGCTCAAAGTTCCCAGCTCGATACCGGACAGAAACAGTAATTTTTAATTACAATTAATTTAATACGAGACTTGTGACGCGCAAAATATACTGTTATATATCTTCATAAACATTATCCTTGCGTCACGCGTCCCGCAAAATCCAACATTACAACCAGCGCTAAAACATTATACGTAAAAGTTTGGAAAGGTAGAGAATGTACTCTGTACTATGTAGACATTTCTAGTAAGCTATTATTTTAATAGGCTAATGTATCTTGCTTTTCAGGAGACGTTAAACATTTGTTAAAAAATTATATGCAAATAAGTTCTTTCATATACAATTTTAAAATTTGCACCAGTCAGGATAAGTGCAAAATTCCAATTTTTGGGTCACTTATTTTCCAAAGAAAGTTTCCTAATAAGGGTTACTAGAATACATATGCGATACAATTAAAAATGTAATTTTGTACTGTGGCACTGACTATGGTGATAGAGTTTTACAAAAAGTTTAAAGAAAATATTTCGACATTTTTATGATTTTGAATAGGACGCCATTGTCTTTCCGTAATAAAATAAATAAATAACATAACATAAATTGTCGTTTGTATCAAATGTGATTTTCTTGTATTGAAATAATGTTTGGTAATTCGTATCAATCAGGGAGACAACAAATGATTAATAGCTAACTATTGAATAATTATGAATGAAATAATTAATTAAATATAAGAAAGTCGATGTATTGTTTCATCACCTTTATTACAATGACAAAGTACTACTGTAGTCAAATAAATAGAGCTTTATGAAATAAAAATATGTTTTAATCTACTGTCGATGCTTATTACTCAGTACTGGATTCACTTAAATGATTCAACCACTATTTGATTTACAGAATACAGTAGACTGGCGATTATCCGAGGTAATCGGGACCGAGACTCTCTCGGATACGGACAAATTCGGATAATAAAGAGTTTGTAAATAACGAAAAAACGAGTAAAGTCAGTTCAATGATAAAAAGACATTGTTGTGTATACATACAATATGTAAAAAAAATATTGTTGTGTATACACCAACAATTAAACGTAATTTAGTACGAAATTTAAACCAAAATCAAAATATGTACATTATTTTACCTTAAAACAAAATTGTTTTCTGAAAAAAGTCTTTACTGGTTTTTCTGGCCTAAAGTCTTACCTTTCTTTTACGGTCTTACCTTTCTTTTTCTTTTCTTACTTTTTTTATGTGTGCACATTTGGGCTAATGCAGACGATCCTTACCTTTCTTTTGCGATATTACCTTTCTTTTACGGTCTTACCTTTCTTTTTCTTTTCTTACTTTTTTTGATGTGTGCACATTTGGGCTAATGCAGACGATCCTTACCTTTCTTTTGCGGTCTTACCTTTCTTTTAGGTCTTACCTTTCTTTTGCGATATTACCTTTCTTTTGCAGTCTTACCCTTTCTTTTGCGGTCTTACATTTCTTTTGCGGTCTTATCTTTCTTTTACGGTCTTACCTTTCTTATTCTTCTTTTTTTGTGTGTTTAACGTCCGACTATTGTGCACTTTTGGGCTAATGCAGACGATCCTTAACTTTCTTTTGTGGTCTTACCTTTCTTTTACGGTCTTATCTTTTTTTTGTGGTCTTACCTTTCTTTTGCGGTCTTACCTTTCTTTTGCGGTCTTACCTTTCTTTCTAACGCGGTAATATTGCGCCAACGCTGTAAAAAACAAGATCGTACGGAGGATTCCACTTGTTCAATGTAAGCAAAAGCAGATTCAGTTGCCTTCAAGCCATCAGAGTGAGATATTTTCTGAATTATCTCGTCAGCATTATCCTCCTCGCCAAGAGGGTTGTTTACCATATCGGCGATCAGTTAGCTCCATTTGCACATCTTACACCAATGGTGACGGTCTGCAGTCAATTGAGATGTCAAAAGGTAGTTCGACAAGTTCATTCACCAAGTTTTCATTGTCCTGTTCTGGCATATTTTTTAAATTTTTCGATGCCAAATAGTTCCCTTCAAGAATTTTGTACGGTCGAACGTTTTACCCAAAGTGGCCAAATGTGCCAAACAAGGAAGAAACCTCTGTTATATTCCTAGAATCGGTGTTGGGCGAAGCATGGGTAAGTGCCGGAACAATATTTCACTTAAAATTCTTACTTTATTGTTGGTGGAAAATTACCCCCCATTTCTCCACCCCTAATCAAATTTTAACCAACCAAATAGAATCACACACATTCTAAAATAACACAAGCTTGTGTCCGTTTCAGTTTTGATTTAGGCCTAATGTATAGAAGGCCTAATTAACGAAAAACGAGAAAAGTAAGTTTAATATTAAATAACAGGTTATACACCAACAATTAAATACAATTTAGTAAGAAATTCGAATAAAAATCAAATCAAAATCAAAATTTTACTCTAAAATACTGTAATTTTTTTAAATGACACTGCTGCGGTTTATTCGGAGCTTTGGTTGAAGGGTACTCGAATAATCGTGAGTCTACTCTATTTAGAATTTAAAACTACTTGCAACTCGTTTCGATCCAGTCTCGACATCTTTAACTTGCATGTTTCAGATACCCGTACGTCTTCGGGGAGACGTTCTGCATACTGCGAGGCCTAGCGGCAGAAACGTCAACTAACGCCACAGTACTCACTATAGCCGCGTTCACCATAGAACGTTACTTGGCAATCTGCCATCCTTTCCTGGCTCACACCATGTCTAAGCTTTCCAGAGCCATCAAGTACATCTTTATTATCTGGATCATTGCCCTGGCTTTTGCCATACCCCAGGTAAAAATTTTCACTTAAATGAAATTTTATAATATTGAAACTGTTCATACATCAATGGGATGAATACATATAAAGGTTCAATAAGCATATTTCACAAAGATAATTAGCATGTTTGGTTTAGCTTGTTAAACTCAACTGTGAATTTTCTTGATAATTAGTAGTTTTACAGGTGCAACACCCTAACAGACAAATTCGGTTACTACTTATTGAAATAAATATTATTTTGTAACTTTTCTCTCTGCGGTTATATAGAGTATAACAGGTTATTCGATATAACCGAATAAAAATCGATCTAAAAAATTTTATAATATCCGTTTACAGTTAAAATCCTCTTAAAAATTTTAAAACTATGCCTTTTGCCAGGAATTGTGTATAGGCCTACATCTATGAATACTAGGCCTGTGAATTAATAGCCTAGAATAATTATATTTTTTCATAATAAAAAAGAAATTCTCCGAATAAAAAAGAGGGCACATTCTCCGAATGGACAAAAATAGACTAACCAAAAAAATATTTGACTACTTTCGCAGTAGAAGAGCCAAACCACTTTGGTTTAGAGAAACGGAGAAAGACATAACAGGACTGCAGATCACTGACCACTGCTCATGGACAGAACAGCCAAAACAATAACCAAGGACAAGAAGCAACGGTTCCAAGGCAAAGTCAAATCCAAGCGAACGATCCAAATCTCTGACGAAGAAAGAAAAGCAAGATCACAACGTACGAGGGTTGATCAAATATAAACGAGACTGACTTTCTAAAAACTTTACCGTTGGACATTGAACTCTAAAGGGTGGGGTTTCAGGTAGCCTGGGAGGTTTGCGACGGGCGTAGATGGGCAACATTTCCGTTCGGACCCTTCAGTATAAAACTATACAATGAATGAGAGTGAAGTGCACGTTTCCGTGGAGCAGAGAATTATTATTAAGTTTTTGGCCAAGGAGGGGGTCAATCCGACTGAAATCTTTCGTAGATTGACGGCTCAATACGGGGACAGGACCCTGTCAAGAGCTCGCGTTTTTGCTTGGCACAAGGAATTCGCCGAAGGACGGGAAGCAGTAGAAAACCTGAAGGCCAAATCACGATCGTCGGCCGGGAAGGTAATGGCCACTGTATTTTTCGACAATCAAGGCGCCTTTCACGTCGATTTCCTCCATCAACGACGCACAATAAATGCACAATATTATTGCGATGTTTTAGAGGCCGCAAAACAGTCTTTTTGTAGGAAAAGGAAATCTAAACCGGCGAGAAACGTCATTCTTCTTCACGATAATGCCCGACCACATTCGGCGAACGCTACGAGGCTTAAACTCGATCAAATTGGCTGGGAACCAATGGAACATCCCCCATACAGTCCAGACTTATCACCCTGCGACTATCACCTGTTTGGGCCACTCAAAGAGGCGCTTGGAGGCCAGCCTTTCAAAGACGATTCTGCGGTGGAGACCTTCGTGCTCCAATGGCTCAATGAACGCCCGAGAACTTTTTACGAAGATGGAATTAAAAAACTTCCAATCCGGTGGGGAAAATGTGTTACTCGTGCGGGAGAGTATATAGAAAAATAAGTTGTATCAAGAATAATTTGTAAGTAAGCAATAAATTTTTTAAAAAATCAGTCTCGTTTATATTTGATCAACCCTCGTATGAAGCAATACGTTGAAGGCCTACGAGGAAGGCACAGAACATTGAGAAGTGATTGATTTGGTGTACCCCAAAGTTGGGTGAAACAAATAAAGAGAAAAAAGAAATTCACCAGTAAAGAAAAACAACATAAAATTCATAACAGTGGTTTTATGAAAGAAGGGAAATTAAAATTATTGTATAATAAAAACATCACAATAAATATTTACTATAAAAATGTCTTTCGACATTAATTTTTCAGTTAGATTTAAAATTAAATATAATATAGGCCTATGACATTCTTAAGACTAATAAATTTAAAGTGGATAAACCGAAGAGACACAAGAAGGTAGTGATCACAGATGCCGTCAGGAAGCAACGATTTGATCGAATGAGGGATTATTGGAGAAACAAATTACAGCCCAATGTTAGGAAGAACTGAAATTTAGACTAAAGTGATCCCATGAGGCCACAAAATTAAAAAAAAATAGGCCTATGAAGTGAATACTTTTTTTGTGAACTAATATTGCCAAAAGCCTGCTCTTATTCAATCACCTGAAATAGAAAGAATAAAATAATCCGAATCGAAAGAATTATTTTTTTAGTTTTGTTTAAATTCTTAATTAATTCAATAAATAATTACAAGATTACTTTCTTGATAACGAATATTATTTGCTAAAATTATATTTTTCTTATTCGGACAAAAATTAAGAAAAATTTTTGAAATCATCTAATCTGCATTATTGCACATTGCTGCAGACTTACACGAATTGGCCGAAACTTAACGTAAATGTATCGGGAAATTTGTTTTTAAATTTTCAAAAAAATTACTCTTTTTGCAAAAAAAATTTTAAATTAATAACAATTTTATTATCTCAAATCTAGAGAAGTACGATTTAGCTAAAGGACATACACAAAACGAAAATACGGATTGGAAGCAATCCATAAAGATAATTTGAGTTAATATAACAAATTTTAAATGAAATAATCCTAAACAATTAGGCTACAAAAGAGCGTTACTGGACAGAGATGGACTTCCAAAAAAGTTCTTTAGTATACTTGTTCGATTTTTTGTTTCCTTTAATTTGAAAAATACACTTCTTATTTGATATTTTCGTTGAGTTGTGATTTCAGAAAGATAAAAGTTCGGCAAACCAAATGTCAGTTCGCATCACTTGTTTCAAGGCATAAGTTTCGATCATCAAATTGAGTTTCAACTTTCTGCTGACAAAATGAAAGTTATTTTTCCAAAAGTTGCGTTTATAACAAGTGTAGATAGAACGGCTGGGCCCTTATTGATTAACTTTCTTTTAACTGAAAAGATAAAGTTTAGGCTTATAAGTTTTAAAAAATCTTATACAAATATCTACAGAAGTTATAGCAGTGTTTTTAGTACTGATGGAAAGCTTAATTATGTTAAGCTAATAAGTGTTAATTGTTAATCGGAAAATGTTTTCTTTTTGATTTCTCACTATACGAATTACTAGCATTACCCGTCGTGGTTCGCCCACGAAACTTAAACTGTTTCTCTAATGTAATAATTTAGAAACATAAAAAATATATTAATAAAAGCGTGATCATCTAAACTCGTGATTATTTTACAGTGAATATGAAAAAATATTATAACCTGAATATGTTGTTTTATTGTCTTCAAACGTGTTCCATTCGAATTTAAGAAAATCTGATAAAAAATATTTTTCTCCAATACAAACATTTTATATTTTTGTTCTTTTAGGGGATGAATTCTGAGGGAAAAGGCTGAATTACGTATATCATAATTTGTGTTTTAGAATATTTTGTTTACTTTTATGGAAAGCCGATAAAAAATATTTTTCTCCAATGAAAACACTCTTTTTCTTCAATTATACCTCTTTTTTACATTTTTAATCTTTTAGGGAATTAAGTCGGAAAAATTTTGAAATATGTGTTGCATTACTTGTGTTTCATAGAATATTTTTAGAATATACTGTCCAAAATAAATATTTTTTCAATGCAAAATTGTACCCCTTTTTACATTTTATACCCTCTTTCAATCTCTTTAGGTTATGAGTTTTGGGAAATGGTGAAAAATATATTTCATTACTTATATTTAAGAGTGACTATGTTACATTTTAAGAAGGTCAGACGAAAAACACATTTTCCCAATAAAAATTGTTGTACATCATCTTTACCTCTTTGGGTTTTGAATACTGAAAAATCGTTTTTCAGTGCACCCCTACTTGTGGTGGTAACCCTGAAAATTTCAAATGTTTTGCTATTTTAATCTCGGCTTTACGTTGATTATTAAAGTTGGACTGGGTAAGTAGTTTAATGGCGTTAAAATCAAATTTTTGCATACACCTTTCTTAGCGCAACTCGATATTGTTGCATGAAGGTACCTTGAAAATTTCAAGTCTCTAGCTATAATAGTATTGGCTGTACGTTCTTTATTAAATTTGGACTGGGTAAGTAGTTTAATGGCATTAAAATCAAATTTTTGCAAAATACTCTCTTAGTGCACGCATATATGGTAACGTAAATGCACCCTGAAATTTTTAACTCGCTAGCTAAAATAGTTTTGGCTCTGCATTGATTATCAGTCAGTCAGTCAGTCAGTCAGTCAGTCAGTCAGTCAGTCAGTCAGTCAGTCAGTCAGTCAGTCAGTCAGTCAGTCAGTCAGTCAGTCAGTCAGTCAGTCAGTCAGTCAGTCAGTCAGTCAGTCAGTCAGTCAGTCAGTCAGTCAGTCAGTCAGTCAGTCAGTCAGTCAGTCAGTCAGTCAGTCAGTCAGTCAGTCAGTCAGTCAGTCAGTCAGTCAGTCAGTCAGTCAGTCAGTCAGTCAGTCAGTCAGTCAGTCAGTCAGTCAGTCAGTCAGTCAGTCAGTCAGTCAGTCAGTCAGTCAGTCAGTCAGTCAGTCAGTCAGTCAGTCAGTCAGTCAGTCAGTCAGTCAGTCAGTCAGTCAGTCAGTCAGTCAGTCAGTCAGTCAGTCAGTCAGTCAGTCAGTCAGTCAGTCAGTCAGTCAGTCAGTCAGTCAGTCAGTCAGTCAGTCAGTCAGTCAGTCAGTCAGTCAGTCAGTCAGTCAGTCAGTCAGTCAGTCAGTCAGTCAGTCAGTCAGTCAGTCAGTCAGTCAGTCAGTCAGTCAGTCAGTCAGTCAGTCAGTCAGTCAGTCAGTCAGTCAGTCAGTCAGTCAGTCAGTCAGTCAGTCAGTCAGTCAGTCAGTCAGTCAGTCAGTCAGTCAGTCAGTCAGTCAGTCAGTCAGTCAGTCAGTCAGTCAGTCAGTCAGTCAGTCAGTCAGTCAGTCAGTCAGTCAGTCAGTCAGTCAGTCAGTCAGTCAGTCAGTCAGTCAGTCAGTCAGTCAGTCAGTCAGTCAGTCAGTCAGTCAGTCAGTCAGTCAGTCAGTCAGTCAGTCAGTCAGTCAGTCAGTCAGTCAGTCAGTCAGTCAGTCAGTCAGTCAGTCAGTCAGTCAGTCAGTCAGTCAGTCAGTCAGGACTTCTTCTTTTATATATTAAGATAAAGTGTGTAATCAGCATTGATTGATGCAGTTCTCAATTTATGATTCAAAAAATCTTCTAAATAGCCCGCCTAACGCGGCACACAAGCCATCTGGTGTAGCGATAGGAAATGTAAGTAAAGTAGGAGGGGAGGCCGGTGCGCAAATCAGAAAAACGACCCCTTTCTGTCGCTCTTTTTGCGGCCGGCGTCCAAACAAAATAGTGTTGCAAATAAAGTAGAAGAAAGGAAGAATTTTAGTCAATCCGAGCTTACATGGAATCATCGCTCCGCGGGCCAAAGATGGAGTTCGAGATATAAACTGCACCAATCATCCAGTTACAAACGGGTGCAAGTTGAGGATTGACTGGGAAGTTTCTACAAGCAATTGTTTAAAAAAATAAAACTTTAGTTACTTTTATATATAAAGTCCTATGTACTTAATTACTTAGTTAAGGATCATGTATTGGTTGTACAAAAAAGTAAATATTGAAGTTTGGTAACTACCGGCTAATACTGAACAAAACAAGGGTGGAGTTGTAGCAAATTTTAGGCCCCCAGCCTCCCAGAGGCCCTTTCAAAATTAGATCAATTAATAAAGGAATAATCCGAGAGACATAAGTATCAATGGTACAGAAGTGGTGTAGAATCACACTTGGCTGAAAGTCAATACCTTTATTCTAATAATAAAATTGCAAACATTGCATGTAAATCTAAATTTAAATCTATTTTGGCGATATAAAATTGTAAATTTGAAACGAATAATTCATTAAATCTATTTTGGCAATATAAAATTGTAAATTTAAAACGAATAATTCATTAAATCTATTTTGGCAATATAAAATTGTAAATTTAAAACGAATAATTCATTAAAACTATTTTGCAATATAAAATTGTAAATTTAAAACGAATAATTCATTAAATCTATTTTGGCAATATAAAATTGTAAATTTGAAACGAATAATTCATTAAATCTATTTTGGCAATATAAAATTGTAAATTTAAAACGAATAATTCATTAAATCTATTTTGGCAATATAAAATTGTAAATTTGAAACGAATAATTTATTAAATCTACTATGGCAATATAAAATTGTAAATTTGAAACGAATAATTCATTAAATCTATTTTGGCAATATAAAATTGTAAATTTAAAACGAATAATTCATTAAATCTATTTTGGCAATATAAAATTGTAAATTTGAAACGAATAATTTATTAAATCTACTATGGCAATATAAAATTGTAAATTTAAAACGAATAATTCATTAAATATTTTTTTAAAACGAATAATTCATTAAATCTATTTTGGATATAAATTGTAAATTTGAAACGAATAATTCATTTAAATCTGATATAAATTGTTTTGAATCGAATAATATAAAATGTTTTGATATAAATTTAAAAAACGAATAATTCATTAAATCTATTTTGGCAATATAAAATTGTAAATTTAAAACGAATAATTCATTAAATCTATTTTGGCAATATAAAATTGTAAATTTGAAACGAATAATTTATTAAATCTACTATGGCAATATAAAATTGTAAATTTGAAACGAATAATTCATTAAATCTATTTTGGCAATATAAAATTGTAAATTTAAAACGAATAATTCATTAAATCTATTTTGGCAATATAAAATTGTAAATTTGAAACGAATAATTTATTAAATCTACTATGGCAATATAAAATTGTAAATTTAAAACGAATAATTCATTAAATCTATTTTGGCAATATAAAATTGTAAATTTAAAACGAATAATTCATTAAATCTATTTTGGCAATATAAAATTGTAAATTTGAAACGAATAATTCATTTAATCTATTTTGGCGATATAAATTGTAAATTTGAATCGAATAATTCATTAAATATGTTTTGGCGATATAAATTGTAAATTTGAAACGAATAATTCATTAAATCTGTTTTGGCGATATAAAATTGTAAATTTAAAACGAATAATTCATTAAATCTATTTAGGCAATATAAAATTGTAAATTTAAAAATGACCACGGCACATCGGGTGGTTGTCAGACAATAACTATAAGTTCCGATAAAGAAATAAAGAGCTAAATAAAAATAAATAAATAAAATAATTCTATTCTGCCGTCACTGCACGTGTGACGTAACAATAGAAATAGAGATGCCTTCCGAGGGAGTGTGTGTGTGTGTGTGTGTGTGTGTGTGTGTGTGTGTGTGTGTGTGCGTGGGGTAATTCCAAATTTTATTTTGCAAAAGAAGTACAAAAACGTGTTGTAGTAAAGTAATAAAATAGTAAAAAAACACAATTTCAATGTGTGTACAAAATTCGATTTTGGTAATAGTTTGGACAAGTTCGTTATTTAGTAAAATCCGTTTAACAAAACAAAATGGCCGTTACTCCAAATCTTTAAAAAAACAACTTTTTGAAAATCTGATTTTACCATTTTAATTAACGTTATTATAAATGTGCATAAATTATCATTTAAACTATCAAATCGCATTAAATGTACGAACATGACTCTGAAAACTGTCGGAGTTCATTTTTGAAATCGTAATTTAAAATGCTAATTCGACATTTTTATGATGATGGATAAATAAATTATTTTCCAGTGTTACTATTGTACTGCGACCTAGATTTATTGTGCCTGCTTTCTATATTCCTGAGTTACTCAGTTTCAGTCCTAGTCTCTTCATAAAGTCTAGGTTTTGAAAAGGGTTCAGGATGGGTAATTCCCCCACTTCTAATTCATGACTTCTCATATCATTATTAAAGTACTTGAAGGCGCTTGCTCCAATTTTCCCCCTTAGATTTGACCCTTACCACGGAAGTTGAGGCCAATTGTTTGTTGTTCCCACTCATTCTGTTTATATTCTTGTTCATAGAAACTTGAGTAGCTAGGGAAATTATGCCCGCATGCATGGGTAATGAAATATACTGGGAGGCCATAACCATAACCAAAACCTAACCTAATCAAACATAACAGAACCTTTTGAATTGAAAACTTCTATGTTCGAGGTTGACAAAACATTTGATTTTCCATCACGCTTGATTCCGTAACGCATACCTCACAACATATGTAACTGTTCTTGTATGTATTAAGATATGAAATGACTACTTCTAAACAGCTGATTTTGCACAACAGCTGTTGCTTCCATGTCATTTCAATTGAGGTTATGTTTATTGGTTTTGTTAATTTTAAAAATGTGTATTTTCTAAATTTGTGTAGTTAAATTATTTAATGAATATGACCTATATCAATTTATGAATCCCAATATCAGAAATATTATATTTATTATTATACTTGAACTATTATACCCCTACCTCCATGCATCTAAATCTTTATAAAAATAATTAAATCATAATATTTGAAAAAATACACAGTCAGGCATGCCAAAAGAAGTAGTAATTTCTGTCGGTCAGTACTGCAACTACCTACTTTTTAAAATTAAAATACATAAATTAATTAAAATAGGTTTCATACAACTCCGTCATTCAATCCATCAGCACGGGTTGATATACACTTTCTAGTTAGTTAGCTATGATTATGATCATGAAATCAGATTTTTTTTAAATGTTAGATAGAAAAATATTGTTAATCTACTTTTTTGAGAATTTAGCTTCCAAACCAATAGCGAGAAATCTGCCAGCCGCGTTTAAACATTGTTACATTGACTCACAATGATAAACTAGCTTGTCATGGGTCACGGCTATCTGGATTTCTTCTTCTCAGATTCTGTTAACCATCTTGTTGACACATTGAGCATGCGCAGACAAGAACGGAAGTGAAGTAATTTTAACAGGAAGCTCCGAGCGCAACAATGCTCAGTCTGGAAGTTATTGAAGGCGCCACGGCTGAAGGGATATGGGGGGGACACCACGTAGCGTCATACGCTGCGTAATAACGCGCGACATGACGCCGTGTTATTTAACAACGCAGTGAAATGGCCGCCACTTATTAAACTTCCTTTGTTCTGGCCATAAACACAGCATTGGTCTAATTGAAGGTCAGTAGTTTACAATGAACTGGTCTTGCAATCATCAATGTATTCTGATCAATAAAAATGGACTCGTGTAGTGACCGCTTTGGTAAAAATTCGAAATTCACAAGAATAAAAGTTAGCAAAATCAAACTTCGAAAATAAATTACATTTTGGGTTTATTTTTTATAGGCCTACATGCGTTTTTCGTTTTATTTTTCACCAGTAGTCAAAATTCAGATTTTTGTTTAGAATATTTTCAAAATGGCAGTTTTAAAACATTTACAACATTAAATGTCTCTAGCCGTTAAGTATTTGTTAACTATTGTTAACTTTGTGTTTTTTTTTTACGTCATCTAAAGATTTGACGGGAAAATTGTCTTTTATCAAGTTGCTTAATTGGGAAAATACAACAATTAAAATTACTCGAAATCGTTTCATTAACTGCTTAAAATTTGGTCATTTATTTAAGATATTTACAATTAAAAAAATATTATAGTAAACGATTTTTTTCATAACAGATTGATAGTATTCTACGCTGTTCATTTTTTTTTTTTAATATAAAAGCAACACATTGTTTCAAAAGCGTAACACCACAAAAATAAAATTCATATTTTAGAATATATTGTATCCTGAGTTTTGCATTAAATATCAGTAGGCCTAATCGTGAACAAAACGTCGTTTGAAAGGGCTTAACTTAGTTTTATTGTGAAAGGGGATTCTAAACGCTCTGAATGAATCCATTTTTTAATTTGTTGATAAAATCAAATTATTCGGGAAAAATAATCGCTGATTTAACGTCAAACTGTGTATTTAAAGATAAAATCAAATTATTGTTTTCGCTCCAACTTTTGACAGTTTTTTTGCATTCATTAACAATGTTTATTTAATACATGGTGTCACAAAAGTAGGACACATTAAATATCGCAGCTTCTTGCCCTGGCTTGGCCAAATATGTACGAACGGTTATGAGTAAAAACATGATTTAAACATTACACAAACTTTCTCATATTGTTGTTATTCTTCCTCAACAATGCCGTTCTGAAATTATTGACAAAAGAATTACTTTATAATATAACTCGACTTTATAATACTTTTGTCTAAAATTATACTTTGATTTGTGTATTTCTAACCATTTTATTACTTCTTTCTGTCGAATTATTTTGAACATCATAAAAAACAAACTTTGTGCTGACTACAGCTTATAATTTATATCAGTCTAAAATAATGAAGTTTATTGCGTACTGATTTTATTATCAAACAATCTTTAGCTCAGTAAAACCTCAATTCATCAATTGCATAAATTTGTCCATACCCCTCCGCTCTACTATGGTGTTGTATGATCCCAGACCATTCTTCCTCGAAGTAGAAACGATACACAAAGTTACCATGAAAGGGAAAAGGTTACCATAAAAGGGAAAAGGTTACCATGAAAGGGAAAAGGTTACAATGAAAGGGAAAAGGTTACCAGGAAGGGAAAAAGTTACCATGAAAGGGAAAAGGTTACAATGAAAGAGAAAAGGTTACCAGGAAAGGGAAAAAGTTACCATGAAAGGGAAAAGGTTACCATGAAAGGGAAAAGGTTACCAGGAAAGGGAAAAGGTTACCATGAAAGGGAAAAGTGATAGGCTACCATTGATGAAAAGGTCGGAAAGGCTTGGTTTAGAAAATAAACTCAAAATTGAAATGAAAAAAATTACGTTAGGACAAATACAAAATAAACCTCAATAATGGCTACCTTCTGATTTTCTATGTATCCTCGTAAATTTCTCAAAGTTCGAATTTGGTACATTGACTGCAGATATTACTTTTCACAACTAAACCCTTACGAACTGATTTTAAGGAATTGGTCTAGTTTTTTGGTTTTATACAGTAACATTCGAACCGGTGTTAGAGAAAATGGTTGATTAAATACTATACTTATACAAATTAAATCCAAATAATTTGTATCGATTTTGAGATAACTATAATTTTGTTAATTTACAAAGGCTTTTTAAACATTTTTTAAATTTAAAAGTTGTTTCGTAAAGTAAACGTATTTAATACATAGGTGTCTCCAGAAATGCGTATAGTCGTAAACATACAAACAGAAATTAACTTAAAATCAATTTTTGGACACAGTTCATATAGAAATGGATCAAAATAAAACTTTCTGAATCCTCGAGATTCATCTTAGGCTATTGAGAGATTATCAGTTTTCAGATGTCGTCAGTTAAAAATGTAGTTTATACTTGGTTGTTTGTTTTGATAAGGTTTGGGTGGGTGGTCGATGTGGCTAAAACACCGGCCAGCTCTCTGCGTCTCTGAACTGCGCACCGCAAAACTGTGGGTTCGAGACGCAGTTATTCCAGTTGCTTTAACCTTTAAAGTCAGTGTCTGAACACATTGATAGAGATTTTTGTACATATATATTTTTCTCCCAATCGGTACCAAAGTTTTTAAAGTCATTTTAGTTAATAAAATTATTTTAATGTAAGATTTTCTCAAACTCTGCACTCATTATTTTCATTAAAATTTGTTTCAATGTAGCGTAATGTTGTATGAGCAAAATGTGGTTCATAAAATTTGGTAATTTGTGAAGAATTGCACGAAATTCAAGTCTTTGTGGCAAATTTTTAATGTAAAGAAGAATTCTTACTAAAATGTAAAGAACTACATCGATTTTCAAGTTTTGTATGTTTGTATCTTTGGAAAATGATTTTTTTAAAAATAATTAAATGTTAGAAAGTTTGTTATCCACATTTGTTTTTTCCAGATTTATTTCATTTTATGTAATCATGTGACTTTTATTTTAATTTATATTGTTAGGGTAGTTTTTTTTGCTTATTGTATGAAATACCCTTTATGTACATAAATGTACAAAATTAATTTTCGTTGCTCTTTTGTCGTTTTAATGAATTTCATCAGTTCATGTTTGTCATCATTCTCAGTTCGTTAGAGCCTCTTCGTTAGGGAAAACGCGTCACTAATTCAAAATTTCGAACCAATTATTTTGTTTTGAAAAAAAAAACTTCTCACAAAATACAAGTAAACTAAATCAGATTAAGCCAGATTAATTACGTTAATTAATAACTCGGAGTCAAGTAAATATAGAAACATGGAACAAATAATGCGTTGTAGACATTATAATCTATGGAAGTGGACATTTATTTTCTTTTATCTATGGAAGTGATAATGTTCCTTTATCTATTATACATAATGTTCTTTTTTTGTATCTTATTGTATCTTTTTATTTTATCTGATTTCATAGAAATCATAAGTACCTTTTTTTGTGAAACTGTTTTCAGGTCTTTTTAGTACAAGAAAGTAAGTTTTACTTAGATTGCTGTATCTAACTTTCACATCTCAAACATGTTTTAGCTAAAAAACATACAATAAAAAACTGACAAAGAATATAGAAGAAAAGGACAAATATAGTAAGAATGGGGTATACAGAACACAGTGTGGATGCGAGGCAGTCTACATAAGACAAACAGGACGAAAATTTAGAACTAGGTTTAAAGAACATGTAAGATCATTCAAATACGGCAAAAATGAATCAAATTATGCGTCACATTTAATAAAAGATGGACACATACCTCGAGAAATAGAAAACTCAATGAAGGTACTACATACGGCAGAAAAAGGAAGACGCATGAACATTTTAGAGAACTTGGAAATTTTTAAATCTAAATTAAAGGGAGAAAACATAATAAATAAACAGATATTGTCGCAAGCAGATATTACGTTTAAAAATCTAAAAATTGTCAAAAATTAACAGGAGACCGTTGAAGAGAAAGTTTGAAAGGAGCCAATCAGAAGCGAGCGAAAACGTATGATTTTGAAGAGCCAATCAGAAGCGAGCACGTCAGATTTAATGTACACATGTTGAATAGAGGAAGGAGCTAGAAAATTATAAATAGGACGAGCCATAATATTGGTGACCAGTATAGATATAGGTTTTGAAGATGGAGGTTCTCCGAAACGCGTCAACAAAAGTAGAATTGACGAAGCTAGGGAGGGCAGATCATTATACTGAACACAATGTTTTAGCTAAATTTCAATTGTTTTTTATATATTTTATTGAATTAAACAATAATTACATGTTTCTTTTAATTAAAATTTTAAATCAGTTTAACTCCATAAATATTGTATTTTTTTCAAAACAACACTGAATTATGTTTTCCTTAATTAACAAAACTATTGAACAATTACAAATAGAAAAATAATATTCTGAATATCCTGTACTGTACTTGATTTCCGACTTATATTGCATCATATTTTTGAATGTAGAAGGTAAATTTGCGTTTTGTTTCGTTATTCTATCTTTTTTAGAAGCAAAGATATTAATCTATTTAAAAATATACTTTGTACACTGATATTATGTCAAGCTCCTCTATATAGGCGTAGGTGCTCTAAATGTAATGAAAACGTTTGCTTCATGCAGTTTCCATTATCATCTTAAATTGAACAGTAAATAACAAAAAAATGCACAAACGTTTTTACAATAAATTATTACTCAAAAAATTTTTAGGCCTATTCAGCAAATATCGTAAAAATACCGTGTTAAAAGCTTAATTTCGCAAAATCGTTTGTTCAGATTTTCCTCAAATTCCGTTCATACAATTAGTTATTATGGTTGAAGTTTTCCATTTATCTTAACAATTTACTCTTAAACAGTATTTCTTTTGTTAAAATTTTTCTACGTTAATTTGCACTATGGATTTTCAGTTTTGTACCAATTCACGTTTTTGAGATAACACTGTACCACATTTCAATGAAATCGTTCAATTTATTTAGTTTCCAACTTTAAGACACACAGACATACATTCAAATCAAATCTTTTTTTGATTTTTATGAAAAAAAAATCGATAAGATGAATAAGACCACTAAAAATTTGGCAAACTCTCCGATTAATCGATAAGATATGGTTTCATCTGAATAGAAAATATAGTTCTTGTCCTTTTTTGAATAACGAAGAAACACTGAAATGGCTTAATAAATTTAAAATATTATCAAAAAAAAGTATTAGTTTCTTAACCAAAAATTTTTCTTTATACTGTTTGAAAACAATTTTAGCATTTATTCTACTTTTTCACCACATTTAGGTGATTTATTGATGTAATTTTCCGGAAATAATTTACTTTATTTTGTCATTAATTATTTACCTGGAAATAATTTTTCCTGGATAGATAATATAATATAATAATAAATAATAATTTACCTGGAAAGCCCGTGCGAAATTTTGCACTATGAAAGTTTTAAGTAAACACAGCCTTTTGGATAAGTAGTCGTTGGGGCGAGAGCGGTAGTTGGAAGTAAGGAAACATGTTTAAAAAATAAATCGAAAAGCGATCGGTTTGAAGTAATCACAAATTTACGAATCATTGTAGTACATACATATCAATACAGGTAATTGTTTTTCTAACAGCAATTTTTACAGGGCATTACAATACCTCATTGTAAATAATATTTGATGTAAGAATGTAATCTTCTTGTACTTTTTATAATTCAATTTCTTTAATGGATACAAGCATGTGAGTAATACAATTGTACGTGAGTAAAGACGGCATTTGGTAAATACAATCCTACTATTTTCAGTGTTTGTCCCTGAGACTTGTTTATAGTGATAGCAAACGCAATTTTATAGGTAACTGTCTTCTGTCTACTAGTCAAAGACATGCTTGATAATCTCTAACCGTATTTTAACATTTTAATTGTTCTTAGTATTTTATGTCGTTCGTATTAAGAATAGATAAAAACACGATTAAAGGAGAAATCACAAATATATACAGTGTCCAAAATATGTGTTTGGTATTCGAAATGCTTGTCCCTGCTTGTACCACGGGCAGGGATAGAGAACTGTCAGTAGAGCCACATAAACTATAAGTTTAACGACTTTTAAGTAAATATTAATCACGTTATGAAAATAAGTGGCATTTGTCTATTCGTGATTAATAAGTTAGCTTCGTAAACAAAACAAAAGATATACAAAATATTGCCTGATTTTTGATGCCGCACATGCGCATCCATCATGCCGTTTTGTTTATGACGGTTAAAAGTGTATTTTTATGGTAAAAATGTTCAAAAACAGTAATTTTTAGCGCAAAATCGTTTTGGAATGTCAGAAGCCGATTAAAAAATTTTTCTAAAGATAACTCATTTATGCCTGTACGAATAGTATGTACTGAGAAAAAGATATGGTGACTGAGGAAATAATATATATGACATTTTTAACGTAATCTGCAAGTTTTTCTCACCAACCGTACGTCTCCATTTGCAGTTGAACGTTTCTAAATGAAATTATACGATCCAATTTGAAAATTGCAAATTTAAATAATCCTTTTCACGTATTCCCGCGCGTTTATTTAATGGAACCTTTTATAATTAAACTTTGAAGGACGTTACTCTCGCTATTACGTTTCAATTGTATTAAAAGTACTTTCGTCACTCTTTAGGCAGCTGTAATAAACACAACCTTAAAATTAATTAAATTAACAGCTGAGAAACAGCTGTTAAAAAATCACTTTTTTGTTGATTTTAATTAATAGTTGATAGGCTATATCAGTAGAGGTCTTTTGTAACAGTTTGCGAATGTGAATTTTTGGAAGCATAACAAAATTTTCCATGGAATAAATTTATTTGTTCAGAACTGGCAATTTTCTCTTTTAACTATCAATCACGTTCGAGTTGACTTATATTTTTCCGAAGCTAATAATTATCGTCAATTATTGTCCTCTTATTAAGAATTACCTTGAAGGACCTCAAAAGTTTTGTGGTCTTTTGTCCAAAAAAATAGGTTTTACTTAGATATCTGTGTCCGTCTGTCTGTGTATCTATGAAAAATGTACGGAACTAAAATAATTGGGCGATTTTAAAAAATACAGGTTTGATTTACCTATACTTTGGAACCGTAATTGGGTTTTTAAAAACGTTTTTAAGCTTTTTGCTTTCAAAACACTGTTAAGACCGGATTTCTTAAACATCAACTGTAACGATTTTGATCAGATTTTGTTCTTTTTTGAACATTTAATTGTTATCGTTGGCCATTGAAAAATCCTGAAAAACGATAAATTCTCAAATTAGGTTCAAAGAATTTTGCTCAAATTGTATTCATTCTTGATGGTACGTTATTCAAGTCAGTGTAGCAAATTGTATATAATAGTAATATACTGTTCAGAAGGAAATAGCAAAAATGCTCAAGATAAACTCTAACAGCTAACGGGTTTACAGTCACAATATAGCCCTATATTTCCCTTATTTTCAACTTAGAACACTGGCTGAAATCGTTAATCCTTGTGTAGGCCTATATTTAAACACGTAAAATAAAACCTGACCGCCTGAAAGTGTAATATGTTCCTATTTGAGTTATGATTTTTGATATAAAATTGAATCAAAATCTAATAAAATCTGATGAAGAGATTTTGAGAAATTAATCCAAAATTCGGATTTTGTCGATAGCTCCGAAACATGAAATTTTTAGTGAAAATAATTGATGTAAGAAAGCCTGTATTATATTTTACATTATTGATTTTACAATTTTTTATAAGTACTTTATTTTCTAAACACGGTCGCATGAATAAAACCGCTTCAAACTAATTACCTGACCGCATTGTTTCTGTATTTACCCGGTTTCATCCTCTTTTGTTCTATTCAACTAAGACACAATCCTTCTAAGGCCTTCCTTCAGCGCTAGTGTTACAATGGAAACACTTTGGTTAAACCTTTTCCGACCGCAGACGTTGAAACCAACACGCCTCTACCGTATTGTTCAAAGAGACAATTCTATAATTGCATTCGTTGTCTTTTGTCCATAGAAACATTTTTAAGCATTCTTTTACAGTGCTTCTTTTATTCAAAACTATTACGATAATTGAAACCTGCACAATTAGGTTGCCTCTCTGATACGAATTATTTCTGTATCAAAATTACTTCCGATGTCCTTTATTGTGTCTGCTTGACTTTATTATAAGTTTTGTATTTGGCGAGGAAAATGTATCTTTATTTAGATTTTTTCCATTTGTTATTCACTAGTAGTTCAACGAACAGTAGTGCTCGCAGTAGGCCTGTATTCTTAATTAGTATAACCTCCACGATACCGATCGTAACTTTCCGCCAATGTAACCGGTAAAAGTAATATTTACGGAAAATGTTACTGGACCAAATTTATTGGATTTTTTGCTCTTTCGCCACGAAGCGGTAAACATTGTGACAGAACAAGCCACTCAGCCAGTATTACAGAAAATAACCAGCAACTACATCCTCAACGTTGGATCACCAACGTTATCTTCAAACAGTAGTGAATGGGGGGAAATCTTAGACACACTTCTTTCGGGCTTAATACAAGGTATCTTCGTAAACATAATAAATAAACTTATAATTTGAATATAATTAACAAAAAAAATAGTTTTTTTGAAATTCTTTTCAGTGTTAGCCTACCTTTATAAGTCAAAATCAGTGTACCTTCTGAGTAGCAGAAATGTATTCGGTAAATTAGAAAATATAACCTTTAATTGCAACTAAGTTTCTTTGGTATTACACTAATCATATAAACCCGCTATCAGGCAACTAAAGACACTATTGAACAACTCCTTTGTATAGTCTTTCTTAATATTACTTTGATACGTATTTTCTGCACATCTCTGATTGTTTACACTATCCACAGGCCGCCCAGTTCGGCGTCATAGAGGTGCCAGACGCGGAGCACACGGCCTGTCACGTGAAACGGAAAATCTTCAACTACGCCTTCGAAGTGTCCACATTCCTCTTTTTTTTCTTACCGATGACCCTCATCACCGTGCTGTACATCCTGATAGGCCTACGTCTCCGGCGTTCTGCACTGCTTAAGAAGTCCTCAGGCTCGTTCGGCAACCACCAGGAAGCTGCTAGGAAAGGCAGCAGCAATAGGCAGCAGTCGTCAAGTCGGGTGCTGAAGATGTTGGGTGAGTTGAACATTGAATGTCTTTTTGGTAATTGTCGGTTGCTTGTGGTGTTTTAACAGCAGTAACCTGATCTAACACGGCTTCTGGAGAGCCAACTAATATGGCGGCGATTTTTTAAATTTAAATTTAAACCTTTATTTTTGTCCACTTCTAACACACTCAACGCCAATTGGTGCAATAAAACCTTGCACCAACACTCGTTAGAAAAGTAAACTTTTAACCATAGGCTATCGTCTTTTAATTATTGCCAAGAGTTTGAAGTCTTTACAGTACAAAAATACCAGAAACAAAGATTTTGAAACAAGATCTTGAAACAAAGATAAAATTGTTAGAAAACCTTGAAAAAGATGCACTTTCGAAAGATTTGCCCAAAAACAGATTTCTAA
Organism: Callitettix versicolor; assembly: GCA_022606455.1. Classification (NCBI taxonomy): domain Eukaryota; kingdom Metazoa; phylum Arthropoda; class Insecta; order Hemiptera; family Cercopidae; genus Callitettix; species Callitettix versicolor. Next base: position 23,032,913 of record CM040184.1, on the reverse strand, counting down.
ATTCTGTGAAACAGTAAGAATTGTTCTATATTTGGTGTTTTTATTTAAATATATAGTTTACTTCATTTTATTGATGGCAAAAAAAATAAAAAATAGTAACACTGTACAATACCTGTGATATACTCAAGTTAAATGTCAGCTAAATTATTTATCAAAATTAATTCATTAAGAACGTTAATATATTTTTCCATTATATAATATGTTTCCCAGTAAGCTTTGCAAAACGTAAATTAGCTGCTGGTGAAAACAGCTGCTTAATCAGATTACAGGCTCTCAGTCACAGAGAGTGTATAACAGATGTTTTCTTCAGTACTTGAATTTAAAATACATGTTCCATTGTTCTGGGTATTACAAAGGGTGAATATCTCATTTCGCAGACGTTAGAGGGTCGATGACATAGGAACATTTGATCACGTAAGGGTATATTGTTTTCTTTGATATTTGACCTTATTAAGTGGAATAAATACATTTTTTGATTACCCGATTTTGATGTATAAAGATAGGCTAAAACTAAAAAGAATTTCAAAAAAACTGTCTGATTTTTGTTAATTATTTTCAATTATAAGTTTACTTATTATGTTTACGAAGGCACGTTGCACGAGGTGTGTTCAGAAAGTAACGAGAATTTTTAAATTTCGTGGGCTTGGAGAGTCCGATTGTCAAACATTTTTTTTTATTATGTTGGTATACATGCCCTTGAAGTATGATAAAACTTTCAACTGTTTTCATTGTTGACTTTGTCTTTGACAGCCACTAAGGTTAGACGTGTTTTTATGAGCTCGGCGATTTTCGTTTGTTAAAAGAAATGGATCAAAGAATTTGTATCACATTTTGCGTAAAAAATGAAATAAAATGTAACAAAGTGTGTGAAATGTTAACAAAAGCCTATGGTGAGTCTGCTATGAGTAAAGCAAGAGTTTATAAGTGGTACAAGCGTTTCCAAGAAGGCCGTGAAGACGCTGAAGATGACGAACGACCTGGACGCAACAGCACATCAATAACCGATGAAAACGTGGAAAAAGTGAAAGAAATGTTTATCAATCGCCGAATCACAATTAGAGAGGTCGCTGATGATGTTGGCATATCGATTGGATCATGTCATGACATTGTTTCCAGTGATTTGTGCATGCAACGAGTGGCAGCAAAATTCGTTCAAAAATTGTTGAATTTTGAAGAAAAACAGCGGCGAATGGAAGTTGCTCAGGAGTCACTAAATGAAATCAACGACGATGCAGAATTACTTAAACGTATTATAACAGGTGACGAAACATGGGTTTACGGATATGACGTCGAAACTAAGGCTTAATCATCCTTCCGTGGAGGCATTCTGGTTCGCTAAGATCGAAAAAGGCTCGACAAGTGAGGTCAAACGTGAAGGTTATGCTCACTGTGTTCTTCGATATTAATGGCATAATGCATCATGAATTCCTGTAATCAGGTAAAACGGTCAATAAGGAACTACCTACAAGTTCAACGCCGTTTGCGTGAATCAATCAAACAAAAAAAAAAAAAAAAAAAAAAAACGCCCGGATCTGTGGAAAAACAATTAATGGCTTTTGCACCACGATAATGCACCAGCTCACACTTCATTGCTTGTTCGTGAATTTTTTGCCAAAAACAGTACTGTAACGATGCCCAGCCTTCATATTCGCCAGACATGGCTCCGTGTGACTTTTTCCTATTTCCAAAAATAAAGAGAACCTTAAAGGACCTTCGTTTTACACCCGTAAATAACTTTAAAAGCGTATCGCTGAAAGAACTAAAGGCTTTCTCAAAGATCGAGTTTGAGAAGTGTTTCGAGGATTGGAAGAAGCGCTGGTACTTGTGCATAATCTCTAATGGGGACTATTTTGAAGGCGACAACATCAATGTAGAAGAATAAATAAATATTTTGTTCAAAAAATTAAAATTATCGTTACTTTCTGAACACATTTTCGTATTAAGCACGAAATACTTGTGTCTAAGATTTTCCCCATTCACTACTGTTTGAAGATAACGTTGGTGATCCAACGTTGAGGATGTAGTTGCTGGTTGTTTCCTGTAATACTGGCTGAGTGGCTTGTTCTGTCACAATGTTTACCGCTTCGTGGCGAAAGAGCACAAAATCCAATAAATTTGGTCCAGTAACATTTTCCGTAAATATTACTTTTACCGGTTACATTGGCGGAAAGTTACGATCGGTATCGTGGAGGTTATACTAATTAAGAATACAGGCCTACTGCGAGCTTTACTGTTCTTTGAACTACTAGTGAATAACAATTGGAAAAAATCTGAATAAAGATACATTTTCCTCGCCAAACACAAAACCTATAATAAAGTCAAGCAGACACAATAAAGGATATCGGAAGTAATTTTGATACAGAGTAATTCGTATCAGAGAGGCAACCTAATTGTGCAGGTTTCAATTATCGTAATAGTTTTGAATGAAAGAAGCACTGTAAAAGAATGCTTAAAAATGTTTCTATGGACAAAAGACAACGAATGCAATTATAGAATTGTCTCTTTGAACAATACGGTAGAGGCGTGTTGGTTTCAACGTCTGCGGACGGAAAAGGTTAAAACAAAGTGTTTTCATTGTAACACTAGCGCTGAAGGAAGGCCTTAGAAGGATTGTGCCTTAGATTAGGGTTCTGTTGAATAGAACAAAAGAGGATGAAACCGGGTAAATACAGAAACAATGCGGTCAGGTAATCAGTATTGAAGCGGTTTTATTCATGCGACCGTGTTTAGAAAATAAAGTACTTATAAATTGTAAAATCAATAGTGTAAAATATAATACAGGCTTTCTTACATCAATTATTTTCACTAAAAATTTCATGTTTCGGAGCTATCGACAAAATCCGAATTTTGGATTAATTTCTCAAAATCTCATCATCAGATTTTATCAAATTTTGATTCAATTTTATATAAAAAATCATAACTCAAATAGAAACATATTACACTTTAAGGCGGTCAGGTTTTATTTTACGTGTTTAAATATACGCCTACACAAGGATTTATTTCATTCAGTGTTGTAAATTGAAAATAAAGGAAATATAGGGCTATATTGCGACTGTAAATCCGTTAGCAGTTAGAGTTTATTTTGAGCATTTTTGCTATTTCCTTCTGAACAGTATATTACTATTATATACAATTTGCTGCACTGACTTGAATAACGTACCATCAAGAATGAATACAATTTAAGCAAAATTCCTTGAACCTAATTTGAGAATTTATCTTTTTTCAGGATTTTTCAATGGCCAACGATAACAATTAAATATTCAAAAATGAACAAAATTTGATCAAAATCGTTACAGTTTATGTTAAAGAAATCCGGTCTTAACAGTGTTTTGAAAGAAAAAGCTTAAAAACTTTTTTAAAAACCCAATTACGGTTCCGAAGTATAGGTAAATCAAACCTGTATTTTTTAAAATCAACCAATTATTTTAGTTCCGTACATTTTTCATAGATACACAGACAGACGGACACAGATATCTAAGTAAAACCTATTTTTTTGGACAAAAGACCACAAAACTTTTGAGGTCCTTCAAGGTAATTCTTAATAAGAGGACAATAATTGACGATAATTATTAGCTTCGGAAAAATATAAGTCAACTCGAACGTGATTGATAGTTAAAAGAGAAAATTGCCAGTTCTGAACAAATAAATTTATTCCATGGAAAATTTTGTTAAGCTTCCAAAAATTCACATTCGAAAACTGTTACAAAAGACCTCTACTGATATAGCCTATCAACTATTAATTAAAATCAACAAAAAAGTGATTTTTTAACAGCTGTTTCTCAGCTGTTAATTTAATTAATTTTTAAGTTGTGTTTATTATAGCTGCCTAAAGATTGACGAAAAGACTTTGTAATACAATGGAAACGTAATCACGAGATTAAGGTAAAAGTCCTGAAAGTTTAATTATAAAAGGTCCAATTAAATAAATGGGCGGGAATCCGTGAAAAGGATTATTTAAATTTGCAATTTTTAAATTGGATGGTATGATTTCATTTAGAAACGTTTCTCAGAACATACTATTCGTACAGTGAAGTATCTTTAAAAAGAATTTCTAATATTGCAAAACGATTTTATGCTAAAACTTACTGTTTGTGTGAAAAAACTAACTTATTTATCACGAATAGACAATTGCATTACAAATGCCACTTATTTGTGTAGCCTGCGTAAAACAATTTCAATATTTACTTAAAAGTCATTACACTTATAGGTTATGTGGCCCTACTGACATTCCACAAGCCCGTGGTACAAACAGGAACAAGTATTTCGAATACCAAACACATGTTGCGGACAAATATATTTGTGATTTCTCCTTTAATCGTGCATTTATCTATTCTTAATAATAAAATCATAAAATACCAAGTACAATTTAAATGTCAAAATACGGTTAGAGGTTATCAAACATGCCTTTGAATAGATGACGGTTACCTATTAAAATTGTGTTTGCTATCACTGTAAACAAGTAGCAGGTATAAACACTTCAAATGCCAGGAGTGTACTTACCAAATGCCGTCTTTACTCACGTACAATTGTATTACATGTTTGTATCCATTATAAAAAGTGAAATACAAAAAGTACAATAAGATTACATTTTTACATCAAATATCGTTTACAACGAGGTATTGTAATGCCCTGTAAACATTGCTCTAAAAAACTATTACATATAGTTTTAAAATTACCTGTAAACGTGTAAACTGGATTTTAATGAATGTGTTCAATTCATCCTGTAGTTGGAACACCGATGTGGATTTATCAAATATTATGTATGGGTAAATAATCAGTAGGCTACAGAATTAATTTAATTACTCACGTAAATTAGGCCCAAACAAATCTAAGCTTCAGACTGTATAACAACAAAATATCTGGACATTTAGACGAGTTTTACAAAGCCAGTTTATCAAAATTTTCCTCAAATGTTCAATATAGGAAAATCATCCGAACAATTATCGTAACTGATTTTAAGTTAAAAAAATTAGAAAATTACGTAATCTAATTTTTTTCCTCAATATCCGGAACCGTGATTTGTTTAGACGCTAATCTTGTTCAGGAATTTGAGTTAAGGATATTAATATATGACTAAAGTTTGAACAATATCTGATTGATTGATTTTGAAAATAAACTTTTTAAAAAAATGCAATTACCTTCGTACCCCGTTTATTGTTTAGGATAATAATGGCCCCTATTTTTTGTTTGGGTGCTTATGTAGCCTGAATTTGAGCAAATTTTGATAAAAAATCTTTAAACAGGCTTCGATGTTATGGATAAAACTGTTTTTGGAAAATCCGTTTTAACAGAAAATGGTTTGTTGTTTAAAATTATTTTAAAAGATGAATGGTTTCAAGATGTTCATAGAAAAGACTGAAAAATTCCACATTTCTTAAAAATCGGACACACACACACACACACATACACAAAACATTCTTTGGAGTAACATCAAAATATAACTTTTTTCAGTCAAATTGATAAATCGATCGATATATCAAGTAGGTTTTTTCCACGATAAAAAATATCTACGATTAGTGAAAAAAATTAATATTTACAATAGTACAAAGAGTTTTTATAAAATACAGGCCTACTTAGTAGTAGGCCTATCATATTTTGATAGGCCTATGATAAAAAATGTAGGCCTATCATGTTTTGAATTTTAATGAGGTACATTTCTCAGATCAGTGGTATATTTGATTAAATAATCTTATAGGGGAAGGAAGTAGCATATAATGTAACTTGATTCGCTTCGCTCAAACAATGTAATTAAATCCATCACCCGAACTCGATTTCTATGTAACTCGATTTCTGTAATTTGTGTGCAACAAAGACGTAGGATTCAGTACGATTAAACGTATTGTTAAAGGAACGTGAACTATTGGAACAGTCATTAAAGTAAGATCCGAAAATTGGAAATTTGTACCGATGAGGTTGTAGTGAAACTTTTAATCACTTTTTCAAGTATCTTATCTTATCTTATTCATATTATATTTCTGAAAGTTTGTGTGATTGTTTGTTTGTTTATTATTCAATCACGCTTTAACCACTGGACCAATTAAGATGAAATTTGGTACGAATATTGTTTTAGTATCTGAGATAAACATAGGCCTGTTCCCGTTTTAAAAAACGTCATTATACTACTTACCCAGCCCAAAATAATTATTAGTATTTAGTTTTGTGACAAGAGTTAACTGTAGTTAGGTTTAATTACTGTTTACTGAACATGAGATTTAGGCACCTGAGATGGACATAGATTTAATCCCATTTTACAAATCTTAATCTATGTTTTATTTATTGCAAAATTATTGTTTTTAATGTTACATTTTCATCTAATAATCACAATCTGGTATTTTTTTATTTAAGACTTTTCAATGTTTTTAAAGCAGAGTGCAGAATATATAACATATACAATTTTATTATGATACTTTAATTGTAAGGTAGTATATATATTTGTGTAATTACATTATATGAAAAAATGGTAAATATGCAGTATAGCATATATTGGATTTTTCGATATTTTTGTTACTAAAATGCTTTATTATGTGCCCAAAAGCAAGAAGCCACAAATATGAAAGCACGAGAAAGTAAGATAAAAATCGAAAATAAAAGTGAACAACATAACCTCAAAATTACTACCGGCGAAAATCGGTACCGTGTTGTATATTGGTAAAACAATAAAAATACGACTAACACGGGTTTTGGGTGATAAGAAATCCATTTTTTATAAGAATACTGCATAACCTAACTGACACGGTTGTTAGGCCTAACACGGTGATGCGTGAAAAAATCTTAATATTTTTTTAAAGAATAATCTACTACATATCGTGACATGGTTTTTGGGCCTATCACGGTGTTGCGTGAAAAAACCTTTATATTTTTTTAAAGAATACTGCATATCCTAACTGACATGGTTGTTAGGCCTAACACGGTGATGTGTGAAAAAACCTTTAAATTTATTTAAAGAATACTACATATCCTAACTGACACGGTTGTTAGGCCTAACACGGTGATGCGTAAAAAAACCTTTATATTTTTTTAAAGAATACCACATATCCTAACTGACATGGTTGTCGGGTCTATCATAGTGATGTGTGAAAAAACACCTTTATTTTTTTTTAAAGAGTACTCCAAACCATAACTGATACAGTTGTTAGGCCTAACATGGTGATTGGTGAAAAAATCTTTATATTTTTTTTAAAAGAATACTCCATAAGCAAACTAAAATGGTTATTAGGCCTAACACGGTGATGCATTAAAAAAAAAACCTTCATATATTTTTTTAAGAGTACTCCATAACTTAACTGACACGGTTGTTGGGCCTAATACGATGATGCAGGAAAAAAACTATATTTTTTTTTAAAAAATACTCCATAACTTAACTAACACGGTTGTTAGGCTTAACACAGTGATGCGTTAAAAAACTTTTATTAAAAAAAAAAATACACCATAACCTAACTGACACGATTGTTGGTCTTAACACGGTAATGCGTGATCTTTAATGTATATTATAATTGCGGGCAATATAATACATCGTGACGGATAATAGTTAATCATATTATATTTCTGAAAGTTTGTTTTTGTTTATTTGTTGGTTATTCAATCACACTTTAAATACTAGACTAATTGATATTAAATTTGGTATGAACACGGTTTAGGTACCTGAGATAAACACAATACTATGCCAGTTTAATTGTATAATAGTGACTTTTTAATAATACTGTATTTTATTAATATTTGACAGGACTCTGTTTTAGAGTATCGATTAGCAAAAATTTATATGTCTTGGCTGAAAACCATAAATCGTATAATATTTTATATAGAAATATAATAAAATGAATTGAACCTATTCAGATTTTGAAAATCGACTATAAATTTTATTGCTTACATTATAATTGCAGGCAAAGCCGCAACGGGTAACAGCTAGTTAATAAATATTTTAGCATCTCACGTTGGTAATTTTAGTGCGATTTTCTCAACACTTGATACAAAAAGTGGCAAGTTACTACACTGATTTTGTTAATTTGTTTAGACAAGTTTTTTACCCAGAAAAATCCAAAAAGCTTTTTGAATATTCGTACAATTAGGCCTAAGACCTATTTTTCACCATTGTGGTCTTTAACTCAACGCGCAGTTTCGAAACGTTACAGTTTCATCTTCAGGCTGAACAATTCGTCAAATCCCTCTGGCGAGGTGATCACTAGTACAACAAAATATTGAAACACATATAACAATACTACACAATTACACGATTATAATAAAACTTTAAAGAATAAAATTAAATTTGGCCAGACATCACTACCGTGCAACTTGTGTGTCAGTTAGTGTTTAGTTTAATCAAAACCCAAACTTGGTACCTTCAAGTGAGACCCAATCTTCACCAAAGGATCATTTAAGTTGTCGTTAAATTCATATATATATATATATATATATATATATATATATATATATATATGTAACAACGTTTTAATGAAATTAGAAAAGAGGTCGCTAAAAGTATTAGGAAGATTAAGAGGAGGTATATGAAGGAACAACTGGACTCCATAGAGGAGAACTTCCGCAACTGCAACGTACGAGATTTTTATAGGACCTTTGCAGAAAAAATACGTGGGTACACACCACAAAATCTGTGCTTTAGAAAGCAAGACGGCACATTGGCATTAACTAATTACGAAAACTGTCAGGAGTTAGCAAAATATTTTTCTGACCTCCTCAATTGCCCCGAACCCAGCAGACGGTTCCCTAAAGAAAACTGTGCTGACACTTACCCTGAATCGTTACCACCAACACAAGAAGAAATCGAGGATCACATACATTGACTGTAAAACAACAGGGCATCCGGAGAAGATGGAATCATTGCAGAACTTCTGAAGAATCTCGGACCGAACTCATTACAGGAATTAACAAATATCATCACGGATATCTGGCGAACGGAAAAATTACCGGATGACTGGAAGTGTGCTCTTATTCACCCCCTACACAAGAAAGGAGGCAGAACAGACGTGAACAACTGCAGAGGAATTTCTTTACAAGTTACTTACAAAATACTCTCAACATGTCTTCTTCAAAGAACACAAAAACAGATAGAATACAGAATTGGTGAGTACCAGGCAGGCTTCCGTCCGGGTCGCTCGTGCACAGAACAAATTTTCAACCTGAAAACAATATTGCAAGTAAAAGCTAAAAGGAATGTCCCAGTGATCTGTACGTTCGTAGATTTTAAAAACGCGTACGATTCCATTGATCGAAAATCTTTGTTTAATATCCTGGAAGAACATGGGATTGATCCTAAAACACTGCGACTGATCAAACAAACACTGACAGGCACAATCGCTAAGGTGAAATTTATGGGGGAAATTTCCAAACCCTTCCTGATCACAACTGGAGTTCGCCAAGGAGATGGACTCTCGCCTCTCCTTTTCAATCTGGTGTTGGACAAAGTTATCAGGGAATGGGAGAAAGAATTAAAAATGGAAGGGCACTGGAAACCAGTTCGACTTGGAAGACCTAAGGACAACACAGAAATCGCGTGCCTAGCTTTTGCAGATGACCTGGCCATACTCACAGATAATGAAACAACAGCGATTAAACAGATAGAAGTCCTAAAGGAATGTGTAGAGAGGGTCGGTCTACAGATCTCGTTTAAAAAAACCGAATTCTTCTGTACAAAATTAAATATTCAAGAACTAAACACAAAATATGGTAAGATAAACAGAGTCAAGCACTTCAAATATCTGGGAGAAATTCTTGAACCCACAGGTGGCGAGAAGGCTGCGCAAAGGGTTCGGCTACTGAGAATGAAGAGGGCTCTTGGTATAACGCGTGATATCTACAATAAGAGATGTATGTCGACGCACACAAAAATCAGACACTACAACACAGTCATAAAACCGGAGGTATTATATGCAAGCGAGACGCTAGCACTCCACACAAAAGCTACCATGGAGGGTATTTTGAAGGAAGAACGCAAAATCTTGAGGAAGATTCTTGGTCCGAGATTAACAGAAGATGGATACAGGTTGCACTCCCGGAAGACCACAGAGAAGATATCGAACCTGGCAGCAGATATCAGAAGAAGGAGGCTTCGGTTCTATGGACACATCAGTAGACTCTTAACAACGAGACTTGCCAACAGAATCCTTAAGTATATACAAGGTGTCAAATCAACAACGTCGTGGATCGCACAAGTCAGAATAGACCTACATGACGCAGAAATAGACTCAACAGACGTTGAAAACAGGCACGCATACAGGAGAAAGATGCTCGGTTGGAAGGTCCCAGAGAATGAAATCCCAAAGAGAGCAGGGGTAAAATGGACGGAGGAGCGGAAGAGGATCCATGGGGACAGGATGAGGGAGGTGTGGAGGATTAGAAGGAACAAGACATGAGTCGGAGTGCTTTGCGTGATCCAAGAGGGTCTATGCGCAAATAATAATAAAAGAGGGTATGACGCGCTTGTAGCCTAAGGCAAGAGAGTAACCAGTGCAAAGGTCAGTTTGCAAGGGCTCCCATTAGCTACGGTGGGAAGAACCACTCGATCCGAGCTCTGGGACACGACTGACTGAGAACGGGTTTTTGCGCATGCGCGGCTCTCAACAATATAAAAGGAGGCTTCTGTAGCTGCCAAGAGGTCAATTCTTCGCGGACCATTCGATAACTTGGTCAGTCTTACCCGACCACTCGACAACCTTGGTCCGTCTTCCGCCGACCATTCAATAACTTGGTCAGTCTTTCGCCGACCACTCGACAACCTTGGTCAGTCTTCCGCCGACCGCCCACGATAACATTGGGTCAGTCTTTCGACGACCACTCGATAACTCTGGACAGTCTACTACAAATCGTCGAACGAAAACTCATACTGGCAGGAAACAGGTATCATATACCGAGGTAGGAATTATCATAGAAGCAATTATAAATCTTAGAAATTTGGCATTCCGAATCCTTAGAGTATTTAGGGTTTCCGAGAGCTCGAGAATAGCAAACACCTAGAAACCTAAAAACTCCCTTACGTTCGAGAATATTGAGCACCTCAGACTTCCTTACGCTCGAGAATATTGAGCACCTAAAACTTCCTTACGCTCGAGAATATTGAGCACCTAAACTTCCTTACGCTCGAGAATATTGAGCACCTAAACTTCCTTACGCTCGATAATATTGAGCACCTAAACTTCATTACGCTCGAGAATATTGAGCATCTAAACTTCCTTACGCTCGAGAATATTGAGCACCTAAACTTCCTTACGCTCGAGAATATTGAGCACCTAAACTTCCTTACACTCGATAATATTGAGCACCTAAACTTCCTTACGCTCGAGAATATTGAGCAGCTAAACTTCCTTACGCTCGAGAATATTGAGCACTTAATCTTCCTTACGCTCGAGAATATTGAGCACCTAAACTTCCTTACGCTCGAGAATATTGAGCACTTAAACTTCCTTACGCTCGAGAATATTGAGCACCTAAACTTCCTTACGCTCGAGAATATTGAGCACCTAAACTTCCTTACGCTCGAGAATAATGAGCACCTAAACTTCCTTACGCTCGAGAATATTGAGCACCTAAAACTTCCTTACGCTCGAGAATATTGAGCACCTAAATCCTTGCTTCCGTAAATTTGCGCAGCTAATCAATTTGAAAACTCAAAGTCCCTTTTGGCAATGATGACTTAAAAATGGGTGAGCAAAATCATGAAATACTGATTTTTGTCAATGAGCCCAATTTATAACTGAGCCAATTGAGATGAAATTTGGTACGAATATGGTTTAAGTATCTGAAATAAACATAGGCCTATTCCCGTTTTAAAAAACGTCATTATACTACTTACCCAGCCCAAAATAATTATTAGTATTTATTTTCAACCTTATATAAAGTTGAACCCTGGACGAAGCCTATGATGCGGACGGCTATCCGGCATTAAAGCGAAACGTAAATTAATACGTTACAATATATATATATATATATATATATATATATATATATATATATATATATATATATATATATATATATATATATATGAAAGGCAGTCAGGGTTCATTTAGGTTTTTCAATGTTATTTAGACTGTTAACTTTAACATTGATTACGGTGTATAAATTATATTTGAAAAAGACAAATGGTAAAAAAATAATGTTCCAAATTTGCTATTTTTACGTTAGCGAGACAGCTGCGTGCAGGAATTAAAATTTACTTAGCTACGCTAAGTTTATTCTTTTTCAGTAATGAATGTCTTAGCTGTTAAGCTTAACCTAACTTGACTCACTTTTGAATTGTTTAATGAAAGCATGTTATTGACTAATCAAAAGAATATAATTTTTTCTTAAAAAAGAACTTGGTAACCTAACTCCTTATTAGCTGTTGGAATTGTTAACTCATTTATTACGTGTGATATAATTCTTATATTCCTTAAACATACTAATCAATTGTTGTTAGTAGTATCACAACATATAGTAAAAATGGACGCCGGAATATGAATTGTAAACAAATTAAAAATCATAATTTTATCATAATAAAGTTAATCTTCCATGAGTTAATATCTCTCAACGAAATGACAGAGCATATAATAAAAGCAAAAAATAGTAAAATCACAATTTTTGCAAAAGTTCTGAAAAAAAGTCAGACATACTCGAGAGCCAATTATAAATCCAAACTGTTAAAATTATAGTGGTATTTTTCATAATTAAAAAAATACATATTATTTTTAAAAAAAAGAACTGATAACCTAACTCGACTTTAGCTGTTGCGTATTTTAACCTAACTTGACTCACGTTTAATGAAAGCATGTTATTACTAATCAAAAAGAATATAATTTTTTCTTAAAAAAGAACTTGGTAACCTAACTCAACTTGTGTATTTGGAGTGTTAACTCATTTATTACGACATTACTCAATCTTTGTTGCTAGTAGTATCACAGCATATAAGTAAAAATGGACACTTGAATATAGATTTGCCTTAACAAATCACTAAACGCAAGTAAATTATCATAATAAGTTAATCTTCCATGGGTTAATATCTTCAACGAATGATAGAGATATATAATAAAAGCAAAAAATAGTAAAATCACAATTTTTGGCAAAAGTTCCGAAAAGTCAGACATACCCGGAGCCAATTACAATCCAAACTGTTAGAAATTAAAAAGTGTATTTTCATAATTAAAAGAATAACATATTTTTTTAAAAAGAACTTGAATAATCTAACTCGACTTAGCTGTTGCGTGTTTAACCATTATCACTTGACTCACTGTTGGGTGTTTAATGAAACGCGTATTATTGACTAATCAAAGAATATAATTTTTTCTTAAAAAAGAACTTGGTAACCCTAACTCAACTTAGCTGGTTAACTCATTTATTAAATATATAACTTATATTCCTTAAACATACTAATAATCTTTGTTGTTAGTAGTATCACCTTATGTGTAAGTAAATGGGCGTCAGAATATAGATTTGTAAACAAATTACTAAAGTTTCATAATTTTATCATAATAAAGTTAATCTTCCATGGGTTAATATCTCTCAATGAAATGACAAAAAGCATATAATAAAGGAAAAAATAGTAAAATCATAATTTTTGGCAAAAGTTCTGAAAAAGTCAGATATGTTCCGAGAGAGGTAAAGTACAATCCAAACTGTTAAATTTTTATATTAATGTACACATTTTACTTATACGATTGTAACCTATATAATAGATTTATTATTAAGCCTAGAAAATGTCAAGCAAAACTAAATAAAACTATAGTGTTGTTACAAACTTTGATTTTATACTGAATTTGTAGAAGTCATTAAAGTTTATCTAGTTCTTTATGAAAGAAGGACATAGCCTCAATTTAAGTAAGCCTGGGATTAGTTTATTCATTAGCCATTTATAGTCCATATTAACTTTTTTATAAATTTGTATTTTAATACTTATCCCTCAGCTGACTTTTGAATGTTCTTTTTGCCAAAACACTTAATTTAATTAAATGTATAGCCTATATGTAAAAATCAGTAAATGTCATTTTATAAATGATCGAAAGAGACAAATGAACCCTAACTAGTCTAATATGGGTTTGTGTGGAAATATAGTTAAAAATAGTTGGAAACCCTAATATAATAAGTAATCATCATTTTATATAAAAACATATTTTGTTTAAAATTGACTACCTAGTTTTATATTGAACAATACTGTGCTGGTAGCAACATTAAATTATTCTTGTGAATTTCTACAAATATTGCTTTACGTGGTATTAAGAGAACGTTGTATTAGCGTTGTTCTTTTCAGCGCCTTTAGTGTATTTTGGGAAAACGGATCGAGCTTCGTGCCAGACCCCAGAGACTTATAACTACACCAAGCGGAGACACACATTTCTGCATACAACAACAAAAATATTCACATAATGTTTGCTTAAGTGATATTATTCAGAAATGTATTTTCTTAAAATCAACAAAACAGCTGCATCCTAAGATTATTATCACCAATATCTAAGCATTAAATTTAAATAAATATTCCAACAATTTATTTTAAAAAAACAGTGCCTTTATGATCACCAAATTAAATAACATTTTATTCAGACGAGACAGTACATAAAAGTTAGGTTATGTTCTATTTATGGAGCTCTCAGACTTAATGTAAACAATGGCCAAATCCGCACTGAAATAAAGGTTTTGTGCAAACAAACTTTGTATTAGTTTAGACGGTGAAGTGGTTTTATAATGCGAGGCCATTGTTTGGGATAAATTGTTAGCTTACCAAATATATTTGTTGTGTGTGTGTGTGTGTGTGTGTGTGTGTGTGTGTGTGTGTGTGTGTGTGTGTGTGTGTGTGTGTGTGTGTGTGTGTGTGTGTGTGTGTGTGTGTGTGTGTGTGTGTGTGTGTGTGTGTGTAGAGTTAGTTAACGTTTTGAGTTTGCGTTCTAGTGACACTAGCGAGACATACAAACATGATTATTATTCTTGAACGAAGGTAAAAGTACTTTTGTTTTGAAACTTTGTAACAAATTACCAATCACTTAATTATAAAGAGGTTTCGTAGATAACTACGAATCTATACACGTATAGAGAAATTGTCTGATTCAAATATATTCAAGATTCATTATGAAAATATAGAAAGACGTGCGTTTACTTTTGAAATATTCATTCTTATTAGTTCTGTGTTGAATGAATTTGAAACAAGTACACATTCTGAAGGCGAACATGTAGTTATTATAGAATGTTTATATTTCAGCACAAGAGAACTTTTCATTCCGTTCTCTTTATGAAAACGGAATTATTCAAAAAATGGAATATAACATGTTAACAATTTTATGAAATATAATTCCAAAAGGATTAAACACAGAAAACGTTGTCACTATTTACATTACACATTACAAATACATCTTACGTCGTACACCGTACATCTTACATTACACATCGTACATCGTACATCTTACATCGAACATCGTACATCATACACCATACATCGTACATCATACATTACACATTACATATATTACATATTACATATTACACATTACGCATTACACACTACACATTACACATACATCTTACATCGTACACTGTACATATTACATTGTACATCGTACATCGTGCAGCATACGTTACACATTACATATATTACATATTACACTTTACACATTACGCATTACACACTACACATTACACATTACACATACATCTTACATCGTACACTGTACATATTACATTGTACATCGAACATCGTGCATCGTACATCGTACATTACACATTACATATATCATTACACATTACACATCGTACATCTTATATCGAACATCGTACGTCGTACGTCGTACATCGCACATCATACATTACACATTACATATATTACACATTACACACCGTACATCGCACATCGTACATCGTACATCGTACATTATACATTACACATTACAATCGTACATCGTACATATACGCACCATGTATATTCGAAACGATATAATACATAGGGATTTAAATCATAGATTTTGTCAGTGAAGAAACTAAAAAGCAAGCAGTGAAGCATGGACACCGCATCTCACATCATGGTCATCTCACGCATCATCTCCGAAGTTCGTTGACTGATGGTTGCATCTACGGCAGATAAAAGACTACAAAGAACTAAGCCTTCTGACTTGATTGATGAAAAGTATTAATAGCGAATAATCATCGGGGATAACCTTATAAATCTCTGGTTCAAAAGTGTGTTCATTGAAGTGTAAATTACTAGATGAGTTTCTGACTCAGTTGTGATAAAAATTTAAATGAAAAAAACTATTTACTTAAAAACCAAACCTGAAGTGAAGTACAAATGAATGACTAAAAAAGCACGTTGTGAAAAAAAATCGGAAAGACTGGTGAAAATAATATTCATTGTATTCATGAAAGCAAGTTAAATGAAGAACAAATTCAAATCGATCATTAACAGTCGATGGAACACATTATAATAAAAAGAACTTTTTTTAAGCTAATATTTTAAATAATATTTCAGAACGTAACGTTATCCAATGTATATAGAAATTATATTCAATGCGAGACGCAATTAAGAGTTCGTAAAAGAAGTGAGTGTAAAAATTACTTCACATTTGCATTTTGTCCAGAAAAGTGCTGCACTTAAGTTAGGCACATTGATGCAATAGATAAACTAAAATTACCTATAAGAGTACAAAATTATTTGAAAAAACTTTAATCAATTAAAAATTTATTGACACGAATTATAATGTTTTTTCTTTAGATTTCAATAATATTACACACACAGATTTCTTAATGATAATAACATACTCGCGATGTGTAATTGATATCACGTCAGATTCGAAACAAATAGTTTTCAAAAAATTTACCAATCTCAAGATATGCCAGGGGTATTTTTACTTTTTTTAAGATGTGCCTAACATTTTAATAAATTTACCTAATCACGTATTTGATCAAAACACCTAATTGTCGTAAAATGTATTACTTATTTATACTTTATGTTTATATAAGTTTTAGTTAATTTGTGTTATTCTTTAAGCATTTTTTATGAATATTTGATCGTTTAAATTTATTTATATTACACGTGAAAATGAATTTATGTTTCAAATTTAAAACAATTTTTGACCTAATTTTTGTGTAGGATAATTTTTGCTTAATCCTAAAATTATTACTTTGAGATTGTTGTTCGTAAACTTATCGGATAAGCTTTGTGGCAGTGTATTTTCGACAGTTACAGGTAGCAAATAATTCTCAGCGTAAACTTTATTGGTTCTATAAAATAAAAGCAATAAAGCTTTAAATTTTAGCTCGGAGAGAAAATTACCTAGGCGTAGGTTGCCGTGTTCATAAGGCACAGTTTATAGACTTTGTTGGAACCAGTAAATTATTTACTGCCAGTTAACAGTAAACAATGGAACGGATGGCGTACAATTTGACTTTAACACAATAATAACCGCTCCAGGCTGTTCTGCTGATATGAAATAAGAAATATTCCGATAAGAAACAATAATAAAAGAACTTACACTTTCTTGAAAATCTGTATTCACTATCATAATAAACTTTGAAATTAGTATAAAAAGTATTTTGCATTACAATATTTATAAAATTTGGAGCGATTTGACAAACTTACACACACACACACACGCACGCGCGCGCGCACACACACACACACACACACACACACACACACACACACGCACGCACGCGCACACACACACACGCACGCACGCACGCACACACACACACACATACACACACACACACACACACACACACACACACACACACACACACACACACACACACACACACACACACACACACACACACACACACACACACACACACACACACACACACACACACACACACACACACACACACACACACACACACACACACACACACACACACACACACACACACACACACACACACACACACACACACACACACACACACACACACACACACACACACACACACACACACACACACACACACACACACACACACACACACACACACACACACACACACACACACACACACACACACACACACACACACACACACACACACACACACACACACACACACACACACACACACACACACACACACACACACACACACACACACACACACACACACACACACACACACACACACACACACACACACACACACACACACACACACACACACACACACACACACACACACGAGATTTTGTGTAATGTATCTCGTATCTGTAATGTACCTTATATTTGTGTAATGTATTTATACCAATTACAGTCGGTTTCTGGAACAATGATTGACTATTTAATCCATTATTAAACTTAACCTTTACTAATTAAACCATCAATTAATTTCAATTTATAGAGCAACCATTAACTGCAAAAGAGTAAACTTATTAATTCAGTGCCCCAATATCAGTCAATTAATTTAATTGTAGATTAATAATTATTAATGTTCGGCTCATTCCATTTTAAAAAAATTTACAATGTTTCATTTGTGACTTTTTTTGTTGTGCTAATTTATTTTATTTTGATTATTATTTAACTACATTTAAAACTTTTGTTTAATTTATTATCGGTTACGGTTTTTTTTTTTAATGTTTAAATTTAAATTTTATTTTTTGTCTTCGCAATTATTTTCTGCAAATTATTTATTGGCAATAACAATATAAGGTATAAATTGGTTTCAGGAGTTAGTTGAAATGAGTTCACGAATACCAATAATTATGGTAGTAGCAGTTCAGATGAAGAAATAGCAGAAGTTTATTGAAATATCAGAAAGTTACCGAGTGTGCTGCCATTTGCGTCGAAAATCTTGAAAATAAGCACTTTGATAATTATAATATTGCAAAAAACTTAAAAAATTTACGATTTAGGTATTTTTTTACCTTAATTAACTGAACAGCTGATTTGTGAAAAATGATTTGGTATGTTGTTACGTTAGGAAAAATTAAAAAAATATCTTTTTAAATTCTCTATAATCCTAAACAAATAAGCACTCACTCTGTTGGTATATTAAAATCAAATGAAAATACTAAAATAATGTGCCTTTTATTATCTTTAGTAGTTGTTTGATAATTTAATTTATCAAGATCATCTTCCGCAATATTTGGTAAATTGCCTCAGTCTAAACAGTGGTAAATAGTTCCCTTCCAAGTGTACAGTTAAAAAAGTTGTTAAATCACCTTTGATTTCCGGCAAGAACCAGTCAGCTGATTGAGCAGTTAATCTTTGCACTTGGCGACAGCGTGCCTTCGATGCTCTATATGACAATGGTTCCATGTTGTTCCATACGCTTTGCTGTTGTAGGGACATTCCATAAGCTTAGACCCAGGACCTTGAAATGAACACTAATCCTGACCTCTAGATCACTTTTTAATTGTTGAATTTTCCGTTTGTGTCATATTTAAATTCTCTTGGATTGGATAGATTTGACCAGTTTTTTACGCAGCAAATTCCGTTTGACAGTTTCAAAATGGCGGACATAACCTTTATAATTTGAACTTTTTGAAAATCTGACTTTACCGTTTACTTCTACTTCACTTATTGCGTGTTTGTTAAAAGTTGTATGTATATATTATCCTCGATCTTGTTGTCTTTCCGATTTAGATCTCCAATGGAACCGTAAAGGTCGTTTGAAATTTGATACTTTGAGTCGATTTAACAATCTTTATTTGTGATCAAAATTTAATCGAAATCTACTGTTTTGTTGTTACAAACCAATCCGATTTTCCAGTGTATTTTTATTGCTCCGAATGAATTATTTTTATGAAATCATTGAAGCTATTAAAAATGAATACAAAATGTTTGCGGTATTTGTTAATTATTTCGGCAACAGATGTTTTTAGGCCAATAAAAAGAAGTAAAAATTTTAATCAAATCGTCTTCTAGTTACTGATAATAATTACGAATATTACAACCAAAGTAATTCGAGTTTTCAAACAAAATTCTTGTTACAATATCGAGATCTAAGTGACTAATTAATGCAGTGCTCTCTTGCGTGGAAGCCATTGTTACATACTTTATTGCTTCTATTCAGGAAGAGAACAAACTGCCGCCATTAATTTGTGGTAATTTATAATCCTTCACTGACACTATCGTTTCCAATGATCCAGTTGACCTTTGCTCTATCAAGTTTCGCTTTCAATTATATATTTTTAGCTAAACTTAAAATTCTAGTTCGTGTTTATTGTTTAAATTGTTTGTTGTTAAAAAATTTAATGTTTATTGTTTAAACGATTTTTAATACTTTCAAAGTTGACCGGAAAAAACGTTAGAGATAGGATGTTTATTTTGCTTGTTAATGTTCAACCCCAAATTCGTGAAGCCATAATGCAAACGTTCGTTTACATGTGGGTAAACAAACAATATACGTGTTTGTTTAAATTAACGTTGGTGTACAACATTTTCTAAATAACTTAGGAAAATGTATTTGTTTTAATACTAATTAAACTTCAGCGTAGTTTAAAAATGTTTTAATAAAACTTGTTCTCATATTAAATAAATATTAAACAATGCTGCGAAAATCATTATACAAACTTTTCCAATTTGTTTATCCAAAAATTCCGATAACAAGCTACAGTAAAAAAATAATAAATTTACAAAAATCGGTTCGTCAGATTTTCTTTAAATTTCTATCATATATGAACAATCATAACTGAAGTCAGTGTTCTAAATACGAAATACAAAAAAATATTACACTTCGAGAGAGAAATAAACCCGAAAAGGGATTTAATATTTGTATATGTGACTTCAATAATGAATTACATATTTGACCATAATTACAGCAAAATCTGAATTAACTTGTAAAAATGATGATATTTTCAATTTTTTCTCTATATGTTGGACTACAGTGTTTGAAAATAATTCTAGTGGCCTATTTGTTTTGGAGTGCTCTTATTTGAGCAAAATGAAATCGTTAAAGCCGATTTCGAGAAATTCTGATTTTTGATAGTATTTTTAACAAAAAAGAGCCTAAGATTCTTTTTTTAAAAGAATTTCACATATGGCAAGGCATTCTAGTAAAAAAACACTGTTTTGATATCAAAATGACTTTGTTCACTATCACCATTGAATGCAGCCAACATTATAAAAAGCGTGCTCGATATCAGAGCCTAATATCCGAGTAATTGAACTATCAGCCGCTACGAACGCTGCAAACTGCAAAGGCAGGGTGGAAGATGTTTGAGAAAATAGGCAGTACTATTGTCTATTTAACTGTAGTTGAACACTGTCGCAAGATGCCACCACTAGCAAGCGCTCACATATCTCCAATAAGTGTTATAATTCAAGTACGTTTATACCCAATGCTATCTATGTTATCAATGCTCTATTTATACTTTGAATAATTGAATGTGAGGAAACTTTGTGCAATGTTTATGATTTCTTCATCACATTCACTTCGAGGTTATATTTATTGTTTTACAGTTGGTAGTGGACAGTTAAAAAAATGTTTTGGTAGATTTAGTTACAACTTACTGTTTATTTTTTACAGTGGCCGTGGTAGTAGCTTTCTTCATCTGTTGGGCACCTTTCCACGCCCAGAGGCTAATCGCTATTTACGTTCTGCCTGAAGACTCTCCGCCCTCTCCTTTCGTTATAAAGCTGTACTTTATCTCCACTTACGTCTCTGGCATCCTCTACTACGTTTCTACCACCGTCAACCCGATCCTCTACCAGATCATGTCGCTGAAGTTCAGGGAAGCTTTTAAGGTGCGTTAACAATATTCCTGTCTAATTTCTTACTTTTTCTATACCCCACCGGAGTGCAGACTAGCTGCACTTATTGAGAGGATTTAGACGTCCCTCGCGGTACCCGAGTCTAATACAAACAACATACAATACTACACTTACGACTTTAACACTTTACACTCATACTTACATTTAATAAGGCGATAATATCAATGTGCTTTCCCCCAAAAAAAAACTTTTTCAATAAGCGTTATTTAATAAGAGAAAATCAATTATAGATTTGTAATACTACTTGAAATTAATTATACTTTTCGAGATGTTCTAAGTTGAAAATATTATAGTTCTTTTAGGAGGCGTGTAACTGTATACAGTACATCGTAGTTTGCCTAGTTTGTCTATAGTGGAAACGTTACAGATCGATTGTGCTGACATTTTGTATGCGCAGCTGGTTTATATCGAAATACGTTCAGACAGAACAGTTTGAAAGAGGAACAACTACTACGATTGGCTAAGCGCAGGTAAACATACTTTGTGAGAAAAAACAAACTACTATATTTTACCCATACCTACCACTGAGCAATATTATTAAATCTGTATTCTGCTGTAACGATTTGAAAAATGTTTTCTCAGGGATTAAAATCAAGCAGGGATGGACTTTAAATATTGCAATCAATAATGAAAATCTGGAGTAATTTATAAAATGCTAATAGTTTTTACCCTACCTTAGACTCTACACACTGAAAGTCTGGACTGTTAAAATTCCTCGACCTTTACAATTTTATAATAACGGTCTTAGACCTCTGTTGCCATTTACGCACTGACCTGTTGACTCAATTTACAAACTGTTAATAGTCTTTCATGACATTTGTTAAAGAATTTTGGTCCTCGACGCATAGCTAAAATCTCATTCGTTTTATTGACAAAGGTCTTTACTAGACCTCTGATGTCATTTACACACTGAAAATAATTTATACTAGATTCCTCTTGCAATTTACACTCCGATAATGGTCTTTATGACATTTGGCGCAATTTACACACTGATTTTGGTCTTTTGCCGCATAGTTAAAATCTCTCCTCGATTTTTGCCACAATTGTTATATTGCCAAAGGTCTTTACTAGACCTCTGATGTCATTTACACACTGAAAATAATTTTTACTAGGTTTCTCTTGCAATTTACACGCCGATAATTTTCTTTATGACATTTGGCGCAATTTACACATTAATTTTGGTCTTTTCCCGCAAACTGAAATCTCTCCTCGATTTTTGCCACAATATATATTGCCACGATATATTGCCAAAGGTCTTTACTAGACCTCTGATGCCATTTAAGCACTGAAAATAATTTGTACTAGATTCCTCTTGCAATTTACACTCCGATAATGGTCTTTATGATATTTGGCGCAATTTACACTTTGATTTTGGTCCTTTGCAGAATAGCTAAAATTTTTGCAACAATTTACTTATTACCAAAAATTCTTCTCTGCATCTCTGGTCAATTGAGAAACTGAAAATGATTTTCATTGGATCCTTGTTGCAGTTTACACGCTACTAATGGTCCTTAGGACCTTTGGTGCAATTTGCACACTGATTTTAGTCTTTTTCTGAACTGCTAAAGATGGTTTTCCATAAGCTTTGCCACAATTTTTCATATTGCAAAGGTATTTGCTGACCTCTAATGCAATTTACACAATGCATTGGATCTCTGTTACATGTTATAGGCTGCTAATGGTCTTTATGACATTTGGCGTAATTACAAACTGATTTTGGTTTTTTTCTGCATTGTTAAGGATCTCTCGACCTTTGCTACAATTTGCATATTGCCAAAGATCTTTATTAGACCTCTGATGCTATTTACACATTGGAAGTAGTTTTTATTGAACTCCTGTTGCAATATTCACATTGCTAATTGTCTTTAGACACGTTAACACAATTCACACACTGATTTTGGTCTTTTGCTGCACCGCTAAAAATGTCTCCTCGATTTTTGCAACAATTTAAGTTTTTCAAATGGTCACTACTGAATCCCTAGTGCAATTTACACTGTTAATTGTCTTTCTCAGATTTTTTGTTGCACCTCAATACTCGGCAAATTACCTTTCTCTGATCTCTTACATAATTTACATACTGCCCTCTGGCACTCTCCACTCCAGGTAGCGTTGTTAATTGTTTTACGGTTAAGGTCTGCCTTGTAGCTCTCTGCATTCCCCGAAGAATTTATACAATCTAGCGAAGTTCTCGAGTCGACTTTAATTAAAATACCTTTAAAGTATGCAAACAATATTACACAGAACATATTTATAATAAAACAATAAAGTAATAAAAGAAAGAATGCAGTAGAAAAATACACTTAAACAAAATACAGTATAATACTAAAACCGTGATTAGTGATGGACACATGGAAACATTAATTCACAGTATTATCGCAATTAAGCTACAAACAATCCACATTAGCTGCACCAGTGCTCTCTGCACTCACGAAAATTGGGTGTTTTGTAATGTCACAAAGTCGATCCTCGTAACATTTCTTCATCACAATAAACAGCGAACATTACATCCAAATTATACAACAATTCTTGGCTACCATCCCTGCAGACCAGCTGCAGTATGCGTGTTTTCAGCAAGACCATACAGCCAACATCATGTCTGTCTTGGAATAATGTTTTCACAGAAAAGTGATTTTAAAAGAGTTGTGGCTCTTTGGTCCCAGATTTATCGCCACCTGAAGTTTCCTTGTAGGGACACCTTATGGGTGCTACTTACAAAAATTATCCTCACTCCAATCCCGAATCGCAAGGATAAATCGAAAGCTCTATTGTTGCAATTTCTCAAAAACGTTAAAACGTGTGTTTAAAAACTTAAACAGCCGCCTCGGTGGTCTAGAGGATAGAGTACTAGGCTTTCACCCCGAGGACCCGGGTTCGATTCCCGGCGAGGGCTTGGCATTTTCATACGCTGTAAATCATCCCACCGTCTGCATTAGCCCAAATGTGCACAATAGTCGGACGTTAAACACCAAAAAAAAAAAATAAATAAAAATAAAAACTTAAACGTCGTATTCAATTGTGTGGTTCGCCTAACGGCTGCCACTTTCAACATTTTTTTTAACTAATAGAAAAAAGTTACTTTCCTATTTCCTCATAAATTGCGTACTTCAAATTTTTCCTCTCATCTCCTGCGCAAACACGTAATAGTTTGTGAACATGAAATCCGTTTCAAAATCCCTGTAGACATAAAGTCCATCTAAGAAATTGTATTTCTTTCCAGTGCTATTTTTTTCGGCAATTGTTCTTCATAATAGATTTTATGCATCCTCCATGAATTGTTAATTGTTGCGTCGACAACAAAGTGTTACGCAATAATAACGAGATGGTAGGTTTTTACGCTTGTTAAAAATTGTTCATAATTGGCGAGTTTAATTGGAAAAGTTGGCGTAAAATTTGTTACGGCAATTGTGCAAATTTGTAATCCAGTAAAATCCGTTTATTAGTTTTAGAGTTGCGCCTGATCAGATATTTTATAAAAAAACACACTTTGTTTGGAACATGTTATTACGAATGTTAAATCAGATTTTTTTAAAATATATTAAAAAGTAATGATTTTTTCGAACTACCTTAAAAAACACGTATTTTTATGATGTCACTAAATTCGTTACTTTTAATACATTATTTTTAAAAAGATTGCAAGATATACGAGGCGATTATTTCTGTTCTTGATAATAATATATTACCAGTAATGTAGTGCATAACCGTCTCGGTGTTACATAACTTTTTTTAAAATATAAAGCAATATTGCGCTGTATAAGGGCTTCGTTTGATCTTCGTTGAATACCCTTGACTCCTTTTCAATTGCTGAAAGGATTCAGTTTCTAATAACGTCGTGATCATAAATCAATCCATACAAATTTTTCAAGTAGATTGACAATTTGAATCTTCAGTACTTCTTAGATCACCATCAATTCTAAAACCAACGATTTTTTTTTTTAAATTGCTAACGAGGCTGCCCGTCAATATGTCTATTCCCCTCCTCTCCACTTAAGATCCGACTTTCGTGAACATTTCACACCGTACAAGTTTGTATGACCGTGTTTTGCTATGCATTTTAATTTATTTAATTTTAAATAATCACAACACGCAGTTGTCTTGCTCATGTAATGAAAGCGAATTTTTTAGGTACCATTTTTGAAAATTGACTTTACATCCGTTATCAGCATTACAAATCTGCATATTTTCGCGTTTTAAACTATCAAATAATTACGTACATAGAATTTCGAAAATAAAGCCTGACAGACGTCAAATCAGTTTAAAAAATTTCAATTGTTTTTAAAAATCAAAAATGCTAATTTATGAAAAGTTTAACGCCAATTAGGTCTACGAAGGAATCATATTTTCAAAAAACTTTGTACGAAAAATTCGAGAATTTTCATAAGATTTTAATTGGCCAGAGATATTCAACCAATTTAATTGAAACTGCACAACAGTTCATTAGGTAACCAATTTAAGAAAAGTAAATTGATGACATAATCCTTTTCAAAATATCTGCTGTTTGAAATTTTGACATCATTCACTGCATTGTTTTCTGCTTAACGATCAAAAGTACTTCGTAACAGTCCTCTAGTTCCTTAAAAAAACATATTCGTGGATTTTCAGAATACCTGTGTATAACGCAGTTGACTTTCAGTTCATCCTGTAGATAGAGAAGGTTAGTTTCTACCTTCTGAATAACAATAACTCAAAAATTGTACATTTTTTATGAAAATGACACAATAAACAATTGTATTTCCCTTTGAATTTTCTATTGAAAGGTACGACTCTCAAAATTACCGAAATTACATTCAATAACCACACACAAAAATGTATTATTTTTTTAGACTATGTATGTTGCTGACTATGTTGTTTAGACTATGTATGTTTAAATGTATTGTTGCGGTCAGATTATGTTAAATATTCCCTACTTCAAAGTATCTTTCATATATTATTATGCTAAGCATTCCGATCGGTTGGGTACTACAAATGAGGACTTGCATTATTAAAACTACATTATAGGGATATACCGTTTCGTCAGAGCACCAAGGAATTTTTTACTTCTTCTCACACTTTTCTATTTTAAACCTTTACAATAAAGTAAGACCTTCTTAGAATCCGATAAAAATTTCAAAACAAAATTGCAGAAATAGTATAAAATGTCCCCGTGAGATTGCAGCACAATACAAGTATACGTGACAAATAATTAATTGTATGTGTACCAAAACAGCTGATTACTAAAAAAAAGGAAGATTGTTGAAAGTAATATTTGAATTATGACTGTATCCAAGACTTAAATAATTATTAACCGTATTAGTTTTGAAAGTAAAATCGCTAAGAAAATCTAGGCCATTTCTAATATGTGAATGTTATTAAATAAAAGACTGAGCTATTTGTAAACACTAATTTGAGTATGTAATGTAAAATCCAGTTATATTACGTTTCGATATTTCAATAAGGTACAATATTAGAATTCAGATATAAATTTTATAGGTCATTGTTTTAAATACGAAAGTAGAACAAGGAACGTCCTATTGAACGAAATAAGCAAAATATAATGTATAACAATGCTTTATTAACAGATCATACAAACTGTAAAGTCGACTTTAAGAGAAGCTCTTACTGAAAAGAAATAGAGCTCTACATTGTTTGCAACGATTGATCAAGAATTCTGTTGAACAAAATAATTCTGTTGTCACTTATAACATAGTTTAAAAAGAGGTGCCACAACACTGTTGAACTCCTTTCTATAAGGTGTGTTCAAAAGTAACGAGAATTTTTAAATTTCTCAGGCTTGGAGAGTCCGATTGTCAAAAATTTTTTGCTATTTTGGTATTCATGCCCTTGAAGTATGATAAAACTTTCAGCTGTTTTCATTGTTGACTGTCTGTGACAGCCACTAAGGTTAGACGTGTTTTTATGAGCTCGGCGATTTACGTTTGTTAAAAGAAAAGGATCAAAGATTTTTTTTGTATCACATTTTGCGTAAAAAATGAAATAAAGTGTAACAAAGAGTGTGAAATGTTAACAAAGGCCTATGGTGAGTCTGCTATGAGTAAAGCAAGAGTTTACGAGTGGTATAAGCGTTTCCAAGAAGGCCGTGAAGACGTTGAAGATGACGAACGCCCTGGACGCCCCAGCACATCAACAACCGAAGAAAACATGGACAACGTGAAAGAAATGGTTATGAACAATCGCCGAATAACAATTAGAGATGTCGGTGATGGTGATGCTGATGATGGTGACATTTCGATTGGATCATGTCATGATATTGTTTCCAATGTTTTATGTATGAAACGCGTGGCAGCAAAATTCGTTTCAAAATTGTTGAATTTTTTGATTGCTCAGGAGTCACTAAATGAAGTCATCGACGATGCAGAATTACTGAAACGTATTATAACAGGTAACGAAAAATGGGTTTACGGATATAACGTCGAAACTAAGGCTCAATCATCCCAGTCTTCACTGGCATTCTGGCTCGCCAAGACCGAAAAAGGCTCGACAAGTGCGGTCGAATTTGAATGTTATGTTTACTGTGTTCTTCGATATTAATGGAATAGTGCATCACCTGCCACCAGGTGAAACGGTCAATAAGGAGTACTACCTACAAGTTCAACACCGTTTGCATGTAGCAATCCGAAAAAAAACGCCCAGATCTGTAGAAAAACAATTCATGGCTTTTGCACCACGATAATGCACCAGCTCACACTTCATTGCTTGTTCGTAAATTTTTGACCACAAACAGTATTGTAACGATTCCACAGCCTCCATATTCCCCAGACATGGCTCCGTGTGACTTTTTCCTATTTCCAAAAATAAAGAGAACCCTAAAGGGCCGTCGTTTTACAGCCGTAGATGACATTAACAGCACATCGCTGAAAGAATCAAAGGCTATCTCAAAGATTGAGTTTGAGAAGTGTTTCGAGGATTGGAAGAAGCGCTGGCACAAGTGCATAATCTCTAATTGGGACTATTTTGAAGGCGACAACATCAATGTAGAAGAATAAATAAATATTTTGTTCTAAAAATTAAAATTATCGTTACTTTCTGAACACACCTCGTATATTGTTGTATATTATTTGTTTGTTTTTCCCAATTAACTGCGGAAGATCGCATAGGCCAACTAATTTTTTAAAAAGAAACTAATGATTTCATTTTATTAATTTTAAGTAAATGTTTTCTATTTTAATTATTTTATTATCTTGCGCGATTTAAAACACAGCTAGTGTTAATGTAACTGTAGGCCTATAATTGTAAACTAAATTTGCTTATGATGTTCATGTAATAATTTGAGCAGATGTTGTTATGTTACCCCGGCAGGACAGTCTCTCTCGATGCTGCTGTCAGAAAGCAAGGCGACGTTCCTACTCGATGCTCTCACGCCAGCACAAGTCACTGGTCCAGGTCGGCAAGAAAGTCACAGGTCCTGAGAGCGTCACTGACTCGGCCTCCGGCAGCAGCTGCCGACACGATCTCCACAAGAACCGGCACATCTCTGAGAGCAGTTACGTCTTGAACGACTCCTGTAAGACGGAAGTAGTCGTCGACAAGAGCAAAATGTATGTGATCAAAGCTGAAGACGAGGCGGCTCAGAAGGAATCGCTGTGCTGGATATCCTGTATAGCGACTCCGGCGGATAAGACCAAAAGCATCAAAGTTACGTGGAAGATAGAAGACAGTCCGGGAGGGAACAGAAGATTTAGCGGGGACATCAGTAACAGCAGTCTTAAGGATGTCGACCGTCAGGAACTGCAGGTAGAATTGTCCCAGTACATCGTCAGCGCGGCCAAGAGGAACCTATAAGCTGTCGAGGTCGTTGGGTTTGCTGCTAGTGCTTTGTTTCCATGATTCAAAAAATAGTTTCCTTCAATTAAAGAAATAGTTGCATTTTTTACTTTCAAAAAGGAAAAATTGTTTTGTAAAAACACCCAAATTTTGGAAATTTTTATGGATGTATACGTTTTAGACCTTCTGACTGCAAATTGTGGTTTCAATTTTATGTATGTAGGTTTCCAACTGTGTGTAGAAGGGCGCGCATATGTGTGTGCGCGCATATCGCATTGACCGTTTTTGACGCATATAAAATTCATCTGGTTCGCCGGGACCATTTTTAATTTTTGAAAAAATGTTTTCTCAATATTGGTTCTATAGATTGTGATAAAAGTTTGATCCAAGGGAAATGTCTGTGTCGTTTAACCTTAAAAATCGTGTTCAAAGGCTATCAAATAAATAGTAAAAAATGAACCTGATTTCTTGGTTTATCAGGTTTCTATAAAATATTTACAATTTATAAAGACGCATGATCCAAGTCAAATGTAGCAAATTTTAAATAAAATAAATATACAATTAGAAGTAAATTTAAGAAAATAAAAATAAACACTGATTATAATCGGATTTGCCTTCTTTTCTCAATTTACTCCTGAACCAAAATTCCTTTTAATTCAAAGTTATAGTGACTTATAACTTGTATTTCATTTTTTTTTGTAATTAATTACAACTGAGGCGTGCCCCATCTAGTAATTTTTCTTTATCATTGTGTTCACTGTGTGCTGGGGTGCAGTCCGACGGCTGGTCCCAATGTGTTTACGGCCTGGAGAGGTCAATTGGCTTGGTCCTCTTCAGCCTTCTTGTAATGTTGTCACTGCGGCATAGTAGTTAGACAATCTCTGTATTATTATGCTGTTCTAACCTGCAATAATGCTTAACCGAGAGCTTTTTAATGACTTCCTAAACAGATTCAACACCTAGGTCCTTATGTATGTTTTCATTTCTCACATACCAAGGGGCGTTGACAATCGTTCTCAATACTTTATTTTGAAAAACTTGAATAATTTTACTATTGCTTTTACTTGTACATCCCCAGATTGGTGCACCATAGGTCCATATTGGTCTTAGAACTTGCTTGTATAGCAGTATCTTGTTGTCTATCGAAAGTTCTGAATTTCTTCCAATAAGCCAAAACATTTTATTGAATTTGAGCTGTTTTCTTGAACCTTTCTTTGAACCTCTTTTTTCTTTTTTACATGCACCTTCCATCGGAGCTTTGCATCGAGTGTCATTCCTAGATACGAGTATTTAGTACTGTTTGCATATGTTATACTCCTTTCGTTTAATATTATTGGTAATGGTTCATATTTTCTATTCGTAAAATTAATGTGTACAGTTTTTGCTTCATTAAGCTTTACTCTCCATTTTTTTGTCCATTGACTTACTGCGTTGGTGGCATTCTGTAATTTCTCTGTGACTTCTGAAATATTGTCCCCAACTGTTAAAATTGCTGATTTGTATTTCATGACTTATAAGTAGTTTATGAAAATGTTAGAAAACATTTATTAATTAATTTTGAGAGATTTTCAGAATTTTGTAGATTCTGATTTTCTGTGACAATGTGAGGAAGTTTGTGTGATGTTTTCGCAAAAAATATTTGTTTTTTTTAGAAATGCCTTTATAACAAGATTAATTTTTATTCTGTAATTTTGAACCTTAAATAATCGACTAGTTTTCGTGAAAACACCAATGAAGCTCATACCGTGAGTCAAGAACTTATAGTTTCACACGAATCGTATAATTAGTCTTTGAGATAAGATCCTGTTTATGGACACGTTGTGATCCGTTCCGATCGGAAGCGTTCTGTTTTCGAGTTCCGATTGCTAACAATGTTAAATCATGACTGATCAATTTTGCTATTCCACATTTAAAACAAAACCAAGCGGGCAATGTTTCAGTCGAGATATTCATGTTTATAATTACTCCTACAGAAGCTGTCGCTTAAATTAGCGCGATTGTATGTCCACACCCAAAATTGACTTTAAAGACGTGGCAAAAATAACTTTTAGAGGAATTTTTTTCACCGTATTTTTCAGGTTAAACTTTGCCACATTTCAAATATTTCAGAACTGATACGTACACGTATTTATGAGGTTTTACGTGGTAACAAGATCTACATATATAGTTTTTTCAAATTTTCTTTTAGTTTCATTTTCAGTTGTAAGGTTTGATACGTTTATAACAAATCACTTTTCAATCCATTGCGAGAAACACTATTTCCTTGCTTTCTAATATAATTAAGTTAATGAATAATTCCAATATGTGTTATTGTTGTTAGTCTGATACTTTTAAGACTGTATTCTTGTAAATATATTTGTATTGTTTGTTAAGTATACAATAATTAGTTAGGCCTATTTCTTAAGTTAAATGTTTTAATTAGTAATTCACTACATTTTCTGTTAACAAAATACTTTACCAAAACTCACTAACCAAAGCGGTTACTCAGTACTTTTAACATTTCTATATTGTTGTAAACTGTAACATATAATATAGTAATTATTGATATCAATATTCGTGTATATTTTAATAGTTTCAAAAATTATAAACTAATCACAAACTTGTTCGATATAATTCCTGTGTCTACATGTTTCAGCATTGTTGATCCCATTAATAATATTTATTGGTTGTTCATATTAAAGGAAATGTATTTATTGTTGTGTAACCTGTAAATTCCTTTAGCAAAGAATTAACAATAGCCTATTTTGCTTTCCTATTATGTATAGTAACGATCTAAAGAAAATAACTGACCTTGATATTCTGATGAATTTGTAAATTTTCTGATTTCGTTATTAGTCCGAAAAAATGGGTTTCATATTTACAAAAAATTGTATATGAGAGATAGGGCCTACGTCTGCTAGGTTTGATATTTTTTTAATTTAATGCAAAAGTATTTGTGTAGGTTACTAAAATGTTCGTTTATGTGATATCATATAGCAAATATTTATGCTCTATAATAGTAAAAATTCATATTGAGCTTAAATTGTAAATAAATATTACGTTAATGATTCGAAACATAAACATCATAATCTTGTTAATGTTAACCTAAACAGCTGATTTTGTACAAACGTTGTTCTTTTAACAGTACTATTTCAACCATTGTTATATTTGTTGTCATTGTGTACGACGAATAAATAATAATATTGGCATTTTAATGGCCACTATTGAGTAAAAGCAAGTAAATATTAAAAAAGAATTGTGAGAAATAAAAACAATTAAAAAATCAATTACTGTAATGAATTGTTTTTCAAATAAGAACATGTTTTGTAATTATATTGTATAAGAATGGAAAATGTTATGTGTGTTAAGCCCGAACGTAGTTGAAATGTTTGCAGAAGGATATTTTGCGACAGGAGACAGGTAATTGGCCGCAGGTAACACAACTTTAATGGGCAAACAATTATTATTATTATATTGTCATGTTCTGATTTTTTCAACAGTACAAATTACTCCTACCATTAATAATGTCGTTGTCGCTGTTATTCATTTCCATTTGTACTTCACTCTACCTGTAAATGTAATTCAGTGTGTATTGTATTGTATGAAAAAAGCTTTTAGGTGTTTTGTTAGTAGCGTTTTAATTAAAATTTTCACACAATTTAAATGTAAAAAGTAAAAGAAAGCTTTAAAAAGCATATAAATAATATCAATTAAAATTAAATTAATTTTTATTATCTTTCTGTTACAATGTTAATATATTTGATACATTTTTCGTCATACATATGACGTTTATTTATTTTTTATAATAATTTTTTAACGATTGTTAACTGTAATAATATTTGTTACGAAATTATTATTTATTCGTAATATTTTTATAAACGAATATTAAACTAATTGTAGTTTAATATAATAATATATTGGAAAATACTGTATTTGACGTATCGAAACATAGACGCTCATCTTTAAACTGTACTAATTGTGTAATCAGTATGAAGGTATAACAAATCAGTTTTTTTTGCTTGTGTATTGTTACGCTAGCGTTTAAACGGCACATCGGATTATATAATTTAGCTGTTGGTTTAATGTATCCAATATGATTTTGAATTTAGAAAACAATAGAGTCAAAAATAATAACTGTTTTACAAACACTGTTTTGCCTAACATTTGTACAGTTATGCTACGTTTTCAAAACCAGATTATTTACCTTCAATCGTGAGTTGTAAGCTCTTATGGTGTTTCTAGTAATAACTGGTAGTTCAAAGAACAGTGGGCCTCGCAGTATAGCCTAACGTTAATTAGTTACTTCGCCACAGACCCACTCAAAAACGTTACCTAGTAGTGAAAATAGCGTACTGGGCTTTCACCCCGAGGACCCGGGTTCGATTTCCGGCCAGAGCTTGGCATTTTCATACGCTATAAATCATCTCAACGTCTGCATTAGCCCAAGTGCGCACAATAGTCGGACGTTGCACACAAAAAAAACACTCAAAACGTTTCCGTAAATTTAACCGGTATCTGTAATATTCAGTAAAAATGTTACTGGACTACCTTTACTGGAAATTGTAAGCTTTTTCTCCATGAAGCGGTGAAAATTATGATAGGTATTACAGGAAACAGTCAGAAAAACATTTGTTAAATCAAGGCCGCCATTTTGAAACAGAAGTAAATGAGAAAAAGTGTTACACATACGTCGTTTGAGTGTTATATAAGATACCTTTGTACCAAATTTCAAAACAAACGGTCAATGCGTTTGGCCAAAACTGCGTAATAAAAAAACACACAAACCTAAAGCCCAACGTTCGATTAAAAAGCAGAGCTCGCTTCGCTACGTCTGTAATATAATACATTATTTTTCTTATTTTTCATTTTTTTTTTTTGCTATCATTAATCTGTATAAAACTACACACGACAAGATTATGAGTTAACCTTCGTTCTAAAGTGTCTGTCCAGTGTTATTATTTTAGTAAAGTTATTTAACAAGTAAACAATGACCTAGTTTTTTAGTTGTATCTTTGAATCACTCCTTAATCCCGTGTTTTGGAGGCTTTTTTTATTTTAACGTTTTAATTTTAATTACAAACATCGTGTATACACCGTAAATACAAATTACAGCAAATTGCAGATTACAAAATATTAGGCCTATATCACGAATACTGGTTTTAAAACTATTATTTAACTATTAATCGTTAAATAATAGTTTTAAAAGCAGTTGTAGCAAAATATTAACAATTTTTATCTCTTTCTAGTTAGATTTACTTTCTATAACAAATTACCGGACAGAATTTAAATTTAAAACACTTTTGAAAGTTTTTAATAACGTTCAATTTTCACAAAATTTTAATTTATAAAATGATTTCCTTGCAAACTCAATAAACAACCTGTCTCGTAGTCAGTATCAAATCACATTTAATTTAGCCTTCGAAAAATAATCTATTTAATGTTGATATATTTTGTAAAATATATACGTTTAATTTGTGTATTATTAATAAACAAATTAAACCAATGTCTAACATATTTATAAATTGATTTAGAAATAATATATTGTAAGTTCTGTATATAAAGCAGTATTAATGTGTTATACACTTGATTGTCTAGTCATGTAGTATTTTGTGTTTTTCTTTGTACATCTTATGCTCTCCTGGTACGTATACTGTACCGTGTAATGCTCGAGTCATCAGAAAGCAGGGTAATATAAATAACTTCAATTCCTTGTATATGGACTTGTAACATACAAAAGTGATATATTTTTCACTAGGTAAATACTGCATTTATTGTTAAGAATATTTTTAATACTTTAATTATTGTTATTCATTTATATTTATAATAAAGTCAAAGTAATTAAAATAATAACTGTTGCTTCAAGTGTACAAAGCGGTTTTCTTATGAAGGAGATTCCTTTCACTTTTTGTACAGATTATAACTTTCAAAGAAAATATACTATGAGATTAACTGACATAAATTCTTATAACTAACTACTTAAAACTATTTCTGAAAAAATAATTTTTTTAATTAAGACGAATTTTTCTGTATTTTGGTTTGCTCAAAGTTCGTGCACAGCTATTATTACAGAACTACAAAATATACTTTTCCAAAAAACTACTTTAAATAGTTTAAATCTAAAGTAGCCATTTTATATTAAAGCCAGCAATTTTGAATATGATTTTTAAAAAACGCAAAATTAGCATTAAGAATAACAAAAAATACCTGTTTTACCTTCATTTTTTTTCGAATTTTGGTATGAAAAACACAACTGAAGTTAGTGTATTTTTAAGCAAAATAAGCAAATTGAAGGTTTGTCTCGAACCATAAACATTTTATTATTTAAAATGTATTAAGCAGACTTTAGATAGACTCTTCAAGTAAGTAATAAATTTTAGCAAAATTTAAGAGGTGATTTTGAGAGGAAAAATTATTTTCAGCAGCTATTGAAAATGCTTGTGTTTCAAAATGTCTTTTTTTGAGTGTTCGTTTTAAGCATATGTAATCAACATAACTTATTTAAAACACTTTTTTGTGTTTAACGTGTATCATGTTTTAGGGCTGTTTGAGATGTTGGATTTTGCGGGACGCGTGATGCGAGGAACATGTTTGTATTGATATATAACAGTATATTTTGCGCATCGAAAGTCTCGTATTAAATTAATTACAGTATAATGAAAAATTACTGTTTCTGTTCGGGATCGAATCGGAGACTTTGCGCTTGCGAAGCGCACGTGGTAACCACTACACTACGGAAACTTCTAGAAAGTTCGACCGATTTAAGTATATGAAATTAAATCGTTAGTTTAATTTTGGTAGTTATATTAAGAGATCCGTTGTTTTATATTGATACGTGAAGATCAGCTGATTTATATTAATTCTTAAAGACCAGCTGATTTCATTGAACAGCTGATAAGCTATAATAAGTTTTAGGTTATGTTGTTAAAAACTAACTATGTTAATTTGTCGTGTTTTCGAACAAATTACCGTAATTTAAGTAAAAATGGAAGAGAAAACATAAATTAGTTTTTATTTTTGTTCATTAACAGACATTTTTTTATTAGTTACTTTGCCATTTTAGAGTTTCCGCTATTTTCTTGCTTCCAAGGAATTTCCATCACTTTTAAAATTTTATGTGGGGTGAGTTTGAAACGTTAGGGACCTTTATCAAACATTTGTAATTTCAATTCAAACTTTGTACAAAAATTGGTGTTGATAAAAACTAGTATTAGTAAAATGTTTTCTTGCCTGATTTAAGGAAGAAAAGTCCCAAAATTGATAATACCACGTAACTTTTTTATCACACTTTTTTTTAAATCTGTGTTTACTGCCATAATCAGCATTCCAATTTTCATCATTTTTCACTTTAAATTAATGAATTAAAATAGGAAAATGAACCATTACTTCCGTAATATTTTTTCTTATTTCTAATGTAATTAAAAAAGTGTAATAGGCCTACACTAATTTATACAAGTTTTAGCGCTCATTGTGACAGGAATTTATGCTTTTAAAACCGTGTAAAGTAAAAAGCTATACGATGTTTTTAATGTTTGGAATGGCCGCCATTTTGTAATGTTGAACGAATTTACTGTATAACGAACATTTCTAAACCATTACCAAAATCAAATTCTGTGACACAAATTTAAATCATCAGACTAGAATTATATCGAAATCTACATTTGTAATTTCTTTGACAACCTTTCAAAAAATAAAATGAGGTCAAAATCGACGCTAAATTCAAGATTCCGTGTTAGATCTTATGATGACGGCTCATTTTTCTAAAAAAACCGAATTTATATTTAGAATTTTATATGACAAACATATAATAATATAATAAACAGTAGTCTATCTTCTATAATTTAAAGGCTTCTTGTCTGATTCTGAGTGGTATAAAGTTGACCAAAAACAAAAACTTAGTCCAGATTGTTTTAAAAAAAGAATTGTTTTTCGTCAGCTAATAATCAACTAATTGATAAATTTTCTAAAGCGTATTTTTCCACGAAATTCACCATTTCAGTTTCATCGTAGGTTATAATTTTTAAAAGATTAATTTTTAAATTCACGCGTCAGTACTTTGAACGAAACTTTGGACACACAATGTAAATAAATCACGCGGTACTTGAAAATACTGATGACTTGAATAATTTATAAATTGCACATCATCTTCACGCAAATGTTACCTGTCTGTAGTAAATAAAGGAGTTGACGTAAACAAAGGTTACGCTAGAAATGTTACTCGATAGCACGTGCGAAAATAGCGACAGAAGAAAATATGTTTGGAATGGAGAGAGAGCGTTAAAGCACTGAAAAACCGAAGTGATGGATGAGATTTGTCACGTAAAATGTAAGAAAGGAACGGAAGAGTAGAGACAAAACGAAAATTGAAAACACAGTAAAAAAACAAACGGAAGTGACAGACATGCATAAATCTATTTAGAGTTTGATAAATGGGAAATCAATGTCTTCTGATACATCCTTAAACTCAAGGCAGGAAATAAATCAGAGCGGAAAACAAAATGACAAATCAATGTATAATACGAAGAAAAACACATTGTAAGGAACTGCATGAATACCTCAACCATGGAATCTAAACAAATTTAATATCTGTTAATAGCGAATTTTCATTGGACAATAAGCAATAGAGATGAACGTCATGGTAAGGCCCAAACCCAAAATCTTGAAGTGAGCGCCGATCTTTACATTTAGATCATTATTTCGAGGTTTAAATCAATACTGTATATGTTATCGTACTGACGTTATCAAAATTTTCTCAATTTGTTTCAAACTTTGTACAGAAATAAGCTTTGAAAATGCTTGCAAAGTTAAATTACTCAGCAACATTCGTTAGGTCACACACACACACACCATCACAAAACAAATTACTATTCTACCTTGTACATGTCGTTGTTTACTACTTTGGACCGGGTAAGTACCACTATGGCGACTATTAACACTTTAACACAGCCGTTAGAACATCTTAAGGAATGCAAATCTTAATGACCCGTTTAGTAATACTGTACTGTCTTAAAGAGGACATTTAACGGAACGTTAATGTTCCGAGAGTAATATAACGGCGCGATTAACTCGAGTGTCATCACGATCGGTTGTATTTGTCGAGGAATACAACTTTACTGAACCTCTTGAGATAATTCAGTTGCCAGTAAACTAAAACTAGGTTGTGAGTGCTGTAATTTAGTTTATACTGAAACGAGAGTTGAAATTCTTCTTATACGATCAAAACTTTATATAAGTCTAATAAATCAAATTTGAAAAATTATTCATTTTTTTATTTGTCGGTAACTACCATAATGGACTTTGGGGGAAAATTGTTTAATGTAAGAAACTTTAAGTAATTTGTTGACCATTTATTTATTTTCATCCTATACTTTCAAAAATACCAGTCCTCATATTGCCGGAAACACTAAAGTTCACAATTTTTTCCAAAACCACTTATTGGGTTTTGTTCAAATTTGTTTAGAAGTGAAGATTTATCACTATTGAAACCATTGTAACAAATTGAATAAAATTACAGACATTATTAAATAAAAATAAACTTTCTATGTTCGATACTAATTATAAGGGCAAAATTTAATAATTAATTAATTACCTAATTTAAGCTAAGCTAAATCCGAATTGTGGTTGCATCAATCTCGTGACATCCAAGAGTAAGTTTCCATTTTAATTAAATTTCTGAGCACATTTAAAAGCTTTTTAAAAGCTTTAAGCAACTGCTTTATACATAAAGGCATAAACTTTCTGCTTAGCTACATTATATGTGAATAATTCGCGTTTCGCTTGCTTGACACCAGCAATAAAGTATAGCATACAGGTTTATTCTCTGCTGTAATAATTAAACTAAGATTAGAACAATGCTTAGCATTTATAGCTTTTATAATGACGTCACTAACAAGGACAGTTAATGCTGTTTCGTGCATTCACTGGCTTTAAATGTTTATTCAAATGTAGTCCTTAAGTATCTAAAGTGGTTGCTACATTAGCAAAAAATCTGGTTTTGGAATTATTGGAAAAACTGGAAAATTGCCTAATTCTCAAATTTGGTTCAAATTTGGATATTACTTAAAATTCTACTTGTAATATAAAAATTCATGACTGAATGTAGGACATTTAAGTAAAAGAAATTTTCGTTTCTAGAGTAAATAGAAAAAACCCAGTCCCAAATAGTTTTTTATTTACTCTTGAACCATAGTTTTCTTTAATTTCAAAATTTGGCCCAATGACACTTTTGTAAATTGTAATTTTTAATATCGAAATCGAACCGATTTTGATAAATTAGATCGATTATTTCGAATCTTTATCTGCTGATATAACACAATGGAAAACTGTGAAATAATTAATTTGTCAGACTGTTTGGGTAACGTATTTGCATCACGTATGTGAAATTAGCTTCCATAACGTCAGTGTGTAGCTGCTATCATATATATTATATTTCTCAACATCCCTTTTACTCAGCGCACACGTACAGGCATAAATTAGGTACCTTGGGGAAGATTTTTAAACCGGCCTCTGATATTGCCAAACGATTTTGCGCTAAAACCTACTGTTTTTTGGAAAATTTTAACATAAAAGACACTTTTAACTATCATAGGGCAAAACGGCATCTTGAATGCACATGCGCAGCATTACAAATCAGACAATATTTTGTATATTTTACGAATCTAAACTAATTAATGACGAATTAAATCCCATTAATCCCATTAAAATTGCCACTTTTTTGCATAACGTGCTTAGAAAAATTTCAATATTTACTTATAAGTCATTACACTTATAGGCTAAACACTGACAGTCGTATAAACTGGGACAAGCTTTTCGACAAACATGTTTTGGACACTCGTTTTACACAAATATATTTGTGATTTATCCTTCCATCGTGCATTTATCTGTTGTTAATACGGACATCATAAAATACGAAGTAAAATAAAAATGTCAAAATACAGTTAAAGGTTATGAAGCAAGCATTTTCAATTGTCTAGCACCTATTAAGTCGCAGGGACAAATACTTCAAAGAGCAGGATTGTATTTACCAAAAGATGTCTTTACTCACGGAAATTGTATATAGTCTTTTCAAGGATAACTAAATCAACTAACATGTTTATATCCATTAAAGAAAATGAAATACTTATTCAAAAGGCTGTGTTTACTTAAAACACGGGCCCACTGGTTTTGGTATTAAAACATGTCAAACGTACGACAGTCTTTTATTTCAAAAACTTATTTTTTAAATTACCAAATCAGGTTTGTAAAACTAAATCAGCTTGGACTGAAAACGTGTCGGATAGTTGAAATTTTACAATTGAAATCCATAATAAATGTCAAACGTGGGATGGCAGTTCGTTATTTTGCTTCGTTCTAGTAGATTTGAATAATGTATTCAGACTTTCTTAACCTAACTATGGAAAACAGTTTTGTAGATGATAAATTTATAATAAATGTAAAATTTCAAGTAAAACAAATATTACTAATTCGTTTGGTCAATTTATCTTCAAGATAATGTTATTCAATGATAAATTGTACTTCCGTAAGTTGACGCAAACAAACTTAAAATATTACCAGTCCGTTGATAGATTCTACAAGTTGAATTTTACGCAGTAATGTCTTTTAACATTTTATCGTTCATTACGTGTCGAGAATTAATTTTCGTTTATTGCGGAATTACAATATTTGTTGCTGTTTTATTCTTTACAATGAAACTACAAAGTTTAATTTTACGCAGTAATTACTTTTAACATTTCGCGTTCATTACGTGTCGAGAATTAATTTTCGTTTATTGCGGAATTACAATATTTGTTGCTGTTTTATTCTTTACAATGAAACTACAAAGTTTAATTTTACGCAGTAATTACTTTTAACATTTCGCGTTCATTACGTGTCGAGAATTAATTTTCGTTTATTGCGGAATTACAATATTTGTTGCTGCTTTATTCTTTACAATGAAACTACAAAGTAGAATTTTACGCAGTAATTTCTTTTAACATTTCGCGTTCATTACGTGTCGAGAATCAATTTTCGTTTATTGCGGAATTACAATATTTGTTGCTGTTTTATTCTTTACAATGAAACTACAAAGTTGAATTTTACGCAGTAATTTCTTTTAACATTTCGCGTTCATTACGTGTCGAGAATCAATTTTCGTTTATTGCGGAATTACAATAATTGTTGGTGCTTTATTCTTTACAATGAAACTACAAAGTTGAATTTTACGCAGTAATTTCTTTTAACATTTCGCGTTCATTACGTGTCGAGAATTAATTTTCGTTTATTGTGGAATTACAATATTTGTTGCTGTTTTATTCTTTACAATGAAACTACAAAGTTGAATTTTACGCAGTAATTACTTTTAACATTTCGCGTTCATTACGTGTCGAGAATCAATTTTCGTTTATTGCGGAATTACAATATTTGTTGCTGCTTTATTCTTTACAATGAAACTACAAAGTTGAATTTTACGCAGTAATTACTTTTAACATTTTATCGTTCATTACGTGTCGAGAATCAATTTTCGTTTATTGCGGAATTACAATATTTGTTGCTGTTTTATTCTTTACAATGAAACTACAAAGTTGAATTTTACGCAGTAATTACTTTTAACATTTTATCGTTCATTACGTGTCGAGAATCAATTTTCGTTTATTGCGGAATTACAATATTTGTTGCTGTTTTATTCTTTACAATGAAACTACAAAAAAGAATTTTCTCAAAATACAACAGCAAAAAAATTCACTCTGTTTTCAAAAGCTGATTTAAATTTTTTTTTTAACAGTCACGTAAAATTATATGTAGGTCTAAAGGATGCGTAGTTCTGTCCTGCATCTCAAGTGATTGGTGGACAAAACATTATACAAACTAAACAGAGGACAAGATCCATCAAAACCTAAAGACTGATTTCTGCCACAATCACCAATTTCCTTATGATTTATTGCATAATTTGTGAGAAAATTAAAATCAACTATTTTTAAAAGATCCAAAAATTTAATTAATTGGATATTTCTGTTAATAAAGGTCCTTTTCTAAGCAGTGGATGATAGTTATGTATGATTATTAAATATAAACGGACTAGAAATACAGCCACCATTGGGGAAAAGGTGCATTAGCGTCTAAAGTCCAAGTACGTAGATCATCTGCCGTTACGAACGCTGCAAGCTGCAAGGACCGAGAGACGTTTGAGGAAATAATAAATACTACTCGTATTATATATTTAACTAGTTTAACACTTTACCGCAAGATGTCGCCAGCAGCTAGCGCTCACAAAACTCTTATATCATTCCATTACGTTTACATTCAACGGTATAGTGTAACTATCCCATCCTATGTAACTTGGAGATTTATAGGGCATACATTTCAGATCAACGGTCTGGAAGCCATTTCGCCTAAGTGATTGTTTTTTGTTCATACATTTTGTATTTGTAGAACATTTACATAAGTGAATGGCCAACAATTTTAGGTGAAAGGAGAAACTATTTTATTGATTAAAAAAGATTGCTTCACTGAGAATGCGCTTGATTAGGCTGAAACTACAGCTTAAATTGAATGTTTGATGTACTAAGAAATCTGCATATGAAATCGTAAGACATTATTGTAGCGTAGGCTTGTAATAAATAGCTCAAAATAGTACGGGTAGAGTGCTTAATTAGCGCATTTCCATTGGAAAATGAGCTATTGGAGTGATCAACATGGTTAGTACCAGATCCAGGACCTTGAAGTATGAACGCTTATATCATTTTTTCAAGGGTAGTTAAATTTGCGTGTCTGTGTGTTTGTATGTTTTACCACACTCACGCTTTCGCAATTTTAGTCCAATTTGATTTGATTTTAGATCGATTTTGGTATTATCTTGGACACCCTTGTTAAACATGAAACGTTTTTAAACAGTTTCAAAATGGTGTTCATTAAATATCTTTATAACATCAAAACTTTATTAGTTTAAATATTTTAAAAATCTGATTTCATCATCTTAATCAACATTGGAAACTGCAGATTAGGGTTTTGAATTTTCAAAACACTTTGAAATTAACGAATTTAATTTGACGGCTGTCATGGTTCATTTTCTTATTTTCAGTGTATTTTTTATGTTTAAAATGCTAATACAGTCCGATTTTAATTCCGTTTTTGTATGACGAAATCATAGTTTCAATAAGACGGTAAGAGGAGAAAATTACTGTTGGAAATTCGCTTCAATCACGACAGGAAAACATTTGTGTACTGCATTTGTTATTATGCGAAATCATACTTTTAATTACCAAGCTTAAATTCAGCTCTTTGAAACGGGTTTACGAAATCCTGAAAGAAGTTCATACAAAACTTTAAAATATTTTACAATAATATTAG
The DNA here is from genome assembly GCA_022606455.1 of Callitettix versicolor. Taxonomy (NCBI): domain Eukaryota; kingdom Metazoa; phylum Arthropoda; class Insecta; order Hemiptera; family Cercopidae; genus Callitettix; species Callitettix versicolor. The sequence continues at coordinate 22,989,180 of CM040184.1, read as the reverse complement.
TACCGACTGATTATAAATACTGCCTCAATAATTATCTATTTTTCAATTATGTGCTTTGTGTATTATCGTGTAAACCTACCATGCAATTACATTGTTTTGTGTTTAATAAATATAACCTAATTTATGTTTTGCTTGTTAAAATAGTATATTGTTTTATTTCCTAACATATTTGTGAACACATTAAAAATAATTGTGATTGTAACTCATAATTGTAACCATAACCTAAACTGAAACTTCAAGCTGAATGATTTTTTGAATATAAAAATAAAATAAAAGTTACAACAATGAAAGGGTACTTATTTAATTAAATACAAAGGAACATATATAAACAATACTTCTATAAATGCAAAAACTTCGTTAATTAAAACCGTAATAAACATGAGTTTTAGCTGTTTAGTTTATTATTTCCAACATTATCGTCCGCATTTTTGTTGATCAATTTACTTTTTTCATCCCACATTGATCGTTTGTTCCTTGAGCATACTTATAGATTTTCACAATCCATATCTATAAATAAATTGACATTCACAAAAACTTATGGAAAACACGTTTTGGCCTTAATCGAATTAAAACTGCGATTACTTGAGGATTTCGTACGATGTAAGCAGATCCACTAGGAACGTACTAGAGTGACAACCCTATGAGAGGTATGAGCTCCGGGTTGCTGGTGGCATCTTGCGGTAGAGTATTCAACTAAAATTAAATAAATAATAGTACTGTCTATTCCTTAAAACTTCTTGTTCTTGCAGCGATCGTAGCGGCAGATAGTTCAATTACTTGGATTTTAGCCTTTGATATCAAGCACGTTTTTTTATAACGGTGGCTGTACTATTAGTCCGTTTATATTCAATTACCAAACTAACCACGCCTATAAATATCATCGATTTTGTTTACGAATTCATCCGAATTAGCGCAATTTTTCTTACGAATTCAAATTCAGATTAATCGATGTCTTACAATGTCAGTTTGAGAATGGATGAAGATGTCCAGATAATCAATCACGCAACGCATCTTGCGGTAAGCATATTCAGAGATTTTATATGGAAAAGAATTTTGAAGAAGAAGAGAAGGGAATTAGAATGTTACTGGGTAAATAAAAAAGCAAAGTTATACAGTATTTCTGTAAAGAAAAAACTTTTTTTTAACTTTTTTCCCAAGGAAAACAATAACTAATTCCTTATAAAAAAAAGGACTGCAAAAGATACGTGTAAGGGGCAAGTTAGGCAAATTACCTACACCGTCATTATCTCGTAAGCTTGTACACTAACTTTGCTACGAGTATATGTCTAAGGGGCAAGTTAGGCAATTTAGATACACGTTAATTTGAACAACGAACAAATTTTACACGACGACCAAAAGGGAAGATCCACCGCCTTGGGAAGACAACGTAATCAATGACGGTTTGAAATCTTTGAAAGTACTTAACTAAAATTGTGCGTAACGCATCGTGAAAAACACTACACAAACTTTCTGAAATGCAGTTATTGCATATATTTAAAAAGTTGTTTTGAAAGTTATCGACAAAAAATTTGTTTCTCAAAATTAGTTAATCATATTATCGCATTGTTATATGAAGATGTTCTTCAACGCATGAACATATATAAGTAATTGAAATGTTTTTTCAAAAATTTTTTTTGATATAGCTATACTTTTTTGTTTAGTCCCTTATGGATTACATTTTAATGCAATTGGTTCAAAATGGTTAGAACGGATTTTGAGGGAAATTTTGCTTTTAATAGTTTTTTTACTAAAAAAGAATTTAAACGATTCTTTATTATTCCCGATAAAACATGCACGCACGCACGCACGCACGCACGCACACACACACACACACACACACACACACACACACACACACACACACACACACACACACACACACACACACACACACACAGGCAGGCAGACGTCCAAGTAAAAAAATAATTTTTTAGTCACATGTCTTGATTTGATTTCTGGATTGAAATTTCGATCGTAACAACACTTCTTAATGCTTCGTTAGTAAGACATTAAAACATTGATATATTATAAATATCAACATTGATAAAACATTAATGTGTTATCTTTGAACAAAATGTATCGGGTTTTGTTAAATTAATTAATTTCAGAGACGTATCAGCTGATGATTAATTTTCAAATATTTATTACATTTTTAGCTTTTCGAGCACTCATCTGTATTAGCTCTCAAATCGTACAAGGCTTTTTTTAGTGAATTAAAGCCTTTAAATTGCATTACAGATTATTTAATTAAATTAATGTAAAGTACATTCAAAGATACGTTGTTTTTTTAAAAATTAATTAAAACTAACTATACAGAATTTTAAGTAGGCCTACAGAAGTCTAAATACTTAAATAGTCCATGCATAATTATTATAATACTGTATTTTATCTATGCCTTGATATTAAAAAATGGAGCATTGAGCCGAATGTAAAAAGCTTCAAATCACTCTGTCTAACAATGTAATTATAACAGGTTCAATAACTATTCCTTGACGTTTTAAAAATAAACAATTGAGCTGGATCGTTTATTGGATGGAACATTGTGATTGGCCGGAGAAAATGTTAAATTTCAAAATGAAAAAGTCAATTGTTTGGCGGGCGTATTTAATTCTTTTCTGACAGTTATTAAACTCAAAAGACGTTCTGTTATTAGTGATTTAACTGGTATCCTTACTATTAATGAACGAAAAGCTGTAACAGGTTTGAGGTTATGTTTTCATAAAACTAATAAAATTCTCAGCATTAATTACAACTATCTAGCGAATGAATATTAGAAAATGTCAAACTATAGTCCTGATTAAAAGTCCCCAATCCTGCAACAATGAAATGATAGCCCATAGTGAAGTTATTTTCAAAATATCCTGAAGTTTTTTCAAAAAAAAAAAATTGAAAATAAATTGTAGTCGCTTTTATGGTTTTATTGGTGTTCAGTTTATTTTAGAGCGGTATTTTAAAATTGAACAGCAGAAAGTTTGCGTAACTTTAGATTCGTGTTTTATTATAATTGACTGCACTATTGCCTCTGGGAAACGGAATCCTGGTTGAATTTGTCAATAGTTTAATTTAATACTACATCAAATTACTTATAAATTTACCGTCTTGATTTTGGTTGATTTCAGTACTTGTTGAACAATATGTATTTTAAAAAGAATTAAAACGCTATAATTATTTTAAAATATTTTGTTCAATTACAATGACATTTGAAAATATCTTTAAAATATTTAATTTGTAGCGTGATTATGTGTAGCTAATTTTCTTTGAAAAATTAACTGAACTATCATGGTTAGACCCAGACCCGAGGATTTGAAATGATCGCCGATCTTTGTAACGCAGTTCACCTGCTTACAGAGTCGAAGATGCTTTAAATCTCTTTAAGCGCACCTTCGACTCAGATACACTCTTTGGAGTGGGTTATATTATATTAGAGCTGCAGTTTTTGGTTTAAATTTTCTTTCTTTATTTAATTTAATAGGATCATAAATCTCTGTATTGTTTTTTTTTTCTATTTGCCACTGAACCCGGAGACGGCTGACTGTCTGGCAATCTGCGCTGGACTTCTCAAATGGAAGAGTAGCTGACACCACACGTCGTTGCTTAACTCTTGATAAGGAACTGGCATAGACCTAACAGGGTCTATGTTGACGGGAATTCCAGTTGGCACAACTTGCTGTTCTTCGGAACCGGAAGTCGACGGTCTGATGTGTCCTTACAGCATAGAGACAGGAGAGGAACTAAATAAGTTATCGGCTCAACACGCCGGTATAACTCCGAGGAAGGAATGACTATCGGGCTCAGCACGCAGGTATAGTCCACGGATGTACAGTCGGTTCAGCACGCCGGTATAACCCTAAAGGAAGAAATGACTATCGGCTCAGCACGCCGTTATGGTCCACGGATGTACAGTCGGCTCAACACGCCGGTCCGCACCAGGATAGGAAGGTAGGGAGGGTTTGAGCTGGAGGAGCCCAACTGCCTTCTGGAGCGCTGTGCAGCTGCTTATATACCCTGGTTCTGTTGGTGGGGTACTGCTGCTGATATTATGTGATGGGGTATGATGTTATCTTGTTTATTTAGTGCATATTTGTACATTAAAGATTATCAAGTTTTGTTTACTTAGCTTATCTCAACTTAAATAAACTAGGGTTTAAATCACTTCATTACATCCTGAGTGAATGTGTGTGTGTGTGTGTGTGTGTGTGTGTGTGTGTGTGTGTGTGTGTGTGTGTGTGTGTTTTACACTATCTCGTATTCACGTTTGCAATTTTGGTCCAATTTGATTCAAACCTGGCACAAAGTCGATATTGTATTAGCTTAGACAAGTTCGTTATCCGGCAGAATTCGTTTAATAAATTGAAAATGCCTGACATTTCAAGACTCGTAAAAACTTAACATTATTATCGTGATCAACAGTAATGTCTACGCAACTCAACATTTTAAATCTTGAATTGTATTATAAAACGCTTGAATTGTATTATTGAATGTTATGTTGATTTTAACGTTGATTTTGCTGTCGAAATCAGATTTTTTAAAAAGGTAATACAAACCAATTATTTTGATTTGTTTCCAATTATGAGAGACGCCTTATGTATTTCAATATTTTCCAATATCTACTGACAAAAAAAAATGTCTTCTAATATTAAATTCTAGACGCAAAGAATAAAATATTTATTTTTGTTAATGATAATTACAAAAACTTTATTTTGTATAGGAATAAGTTTTTTAATGTTTAAATCACCCCCTCTTACTTTTATTTCAAAATAACAATTAACAATTCCTGTTGTAAATAAATTTAAAACAAATTTACTTAAATTACCTTCGTTTTGTTCGTGTACAAGGATACGCTTACAATGATATCATTATAATTTATGTTTTGAACAATTTTATTGTAACAATTATTTGTTCTTATAATTTATTTAATTTATCAGTGTACTACAAAATATAGCCCGATGTGCTTCAGAATAAAACAATCTCTATAAAAATACTATGAAAATTTCATGTAATTTATCAGTAGCAAAACACACTTCACGATAAAGGAACAATGCTAATGTGGAGGTTACGTTGTACAAAGAAACACAACATCTGTTTAACAGATGTTAAATTATTACGCATATTTTATATTCACGTAACTACCATAGATATATACCAACTTAATATTAAAGGTAGAATCTGTGCAATTTTTGAATTATTTTTTTAATAACTTGAAAAGTGAATAACGCACCCGGTGTTGGCCTTAAATAAAATATTTTCAGAACAATGCTTTCACTTAAGAGATATGATGAACGTTCATTTTTGTTGTTCATTTTTTCTATTCTTCTTCCGTTATAATTATTTAAAAATTTTCGTAATAAATTGGTTAATTAATGATATTAAAATCGGTACAAGAGATTCTCTTAATATAGATTGTTTTTTAAATATTTTTCTCTGCAAAGAAACACTGTTAGTGCCTGCAGATATTATCGTGTTTCTGTATTCACGTGTACCAATAAAAACATATTGTTCATCAGGTAAATTATAAAAGATAAAGATTTTTAAATTAAAAATTTTTGGAAAGGTGTTTGTGTTAGTCGTTGTTTCTAGAATAACAACTGGATATCTGAAATACAATAATTATTTTTCTTGTGTAATTTTGTGTATTCTTCAATGTATATTTTAGAAAATGTTCTCATTTTAAGTAGAAGATGAAAAGAAAAGAAAATTTACACAAAATGCACACACAACACACACACACACACACACACACACACACACACACACAAATTACATATGTGTGAGTTACAATATATGTCAATCTCTTTGCTGATGTCTCGGTTTTAGGGCCTATAAATTTTTGAGGGCACAGGTCTAAAATTGGTGATGTGCATTAGGCTGAACATTTCCTTCTGCCGCCAGATATTCTCTGGACAAGCGTGCGAGTAGGTTTATAGGAGCGTGCAATCAATATTGGAGTCCGGATATTGCTGAGGGAACTTGTCAGAGTTAACACACACACACACTTAAAACTTTAAATGTCGAAAGTGCACTTCAGAACCGCCACTCTGTCGTAGAAGCGGAAGTGTGAGCAAACAATTCTAAATCAGGCTGAAAACTTCCGGAGTTGATCAGCTTGCTGAGTTTAACAGTTTCCGGAGTTTAAAACTCACGGAGTTGAACAGTTTTGCAGCCGATAATAGTTGGGAGTAAACTCACAGATACCGAGTCTGTCAATGAAGCTGGACTATAGCAAGAGCTAAATTTCTTACAACAATATTTAGTGGAAAGAGTATTTCACTTCCGTTTTGTAACTGTAACACCATTCTATCTCTAATATCAGAGGAAATAAACATATTTGCCTGCGCAGTTAGTTCCAATGGCGCTGAAGGGTGAGGACAATGACTCAATGGCTACAGACTTAAAATATTGAATATACTCATTTTACGTATAGGCACACTAAGAAAGACTTTTTGATAAAACACATTCCTAAATGGAAAAATTCACCTTTAAAAGTTTCTTTTTCCGTTGTAGAATTTGCTTTTATAACACCTGTTGAATAAAACAAAAGTATAATTTTCATATCAGCTGAGGAATAACAAAATTTATAAATAATTATTTTTCTTAATAATGATTTCTATGGTTACTGTTTAAATAACTACATTTCAATAAACAGTTTTTCGTAGGTTTTATCACGAAAGGGGAGAGGGGGAATATAATGGATTTATTTTACGTTTCATAAATACAAAACTTAATTTAATCTGTGCTCGTTCTCTATCAATAGTTAATTTTCTTATCGAATGTATATAATAAAAACTTAATAACAGTGGGTTGAATAGGCTCTAGCAGGCATTAATCAGTGTTCCATGAGACGCAAGCTACATTATGTAACTAACACTGATAAATGCAGTACAGTAAATATCCTGTCACAAATTGCTGCCTTATTAAGTTTACATTGTTGTCAACATCTGTATGAAGGTCACTTTGTATTGCAACTTGGAGAATGAATTACATCATGGTCGTGAAGACCAGTCATTTCAATTCGACCAGATTTAATTTAAACTTGGTACAAACGTCATAATGAATAAGAGTGCCATCCAAATGCCAAGATTTTAACATTTTAAAAAAGACATTTAACATTTCAACACAAAACACACCATAAATCCTTAAATATGAATACATTAATTTTAAAACTTCACTGATAATGTGATAACGAACCCTGACCATTGTCATTAGATTTTTTTTAACGTCCTTTAAAGGACGTATTTATGAGTAACTAACATGTTAAAATTATTACCAAAATCGATTTTATAAAATAAATATTAACTTCATTGGACTACAATTACGTTTTCTACAGTAACACACACACACACACACACACACACACACACACACACACACACACACACACACACACACACACATATATATATATATATATATATATATATATATATATATGGGTTAACATAAAATTTAAATAAATAAAACATAATAAATAATCATTAATTAAAAATTAATTTTCTATTAAATTATATCACTATTAAAAATTATAATTTTAAACATAATCATGTAAACACACATTAAAAACACCACTGGTAGTAATAATTAAATATAATCTTATGCTTATAAGAATAGTCAAAATTAAAGTGACATTAGATATTTGTTTATAAATTTTGATAAAATGTTATGTATTATACATAAAAAATGCACTATCAAATCACTATTAATGTTTTTTTTAAATTCCAGTGATTTTTTTTCTAAATACAGTTGATTAATACAGAAAATCTAGTAATATGGCAGTAACAGATGGTTATCGAACTAAAATGACAACTTACAAAATTAAAGCCAACAGATAAGACTATATACCACAGATAGAATACACGAGTTATAAACAGACTGCTAAATTTGAGTTATGAAAGGAGAATAGATTAAATGTTAAAGAAAATAATGATTGAATTAACAGCTTAAAATGCTAAATTGAATAAATTAAACTGAATATTATTTATAAATTTCGATATTAATGATAAAACTAAAATTGCAATTTTTACGCCAAAAGACTCAAAGAATATAAAAACGTAGAAGGCCGTGGATGATGTAACAACAGAAACCAAACCAAGATATTCAAAATGAGCGTTAATTTGAAAATTTCATTCCAAAGTGTAACTTGCAAATATATTACTATCCAGAATAAATTTATAACTACATTGATCACATTTACATTTTAATTGGTTTTTACATTTTACATTTAATTGGTTTTATATTTTAGAATAAACCAAGTTAAATCGCCGTATGAATACCAAATCAAAATAAAAACAAAATGTAAAATGTAAATTGAAAATAATAGTTAATACATTTTTAATTGAAATGTTGAATAAACTGGTGTAATGATAATGTAATATCATGTTTTCATGTATTAAATTTATCAATAAATGTCACAAGAAAAAAATTGTGAATACTTTCATGAATTAAAAATAATACAATTTTTGAAGTTTATAACAAACAGTTAATATTGTGCAAGAGAACAAAATTATCTGTTTGAACATAAGAACAAAATTAATCTGTCATACAGTTTTTTGATGGATTGAACTTGAAGTATAAACTGATAAATATTAATAAACGTCTACTTTTTTATTGTATTAGATTAAGTAATGGTATGCATGGTAACGTTTAGTGACTGATTAAATAGTTATAATTATCAATTTTTAAATATAAGTATATATGAGATCAAACCAATAACCCGATATTAATTGTGCTCCATATATATATTTTTATATCTATATTTGTGTGTGTTGTGTATATATATGTGTGTGTGTGTGTCTGTAACTATGATAGTTCTTGCAAATGTGTACTGTTCTCTTGTGGTTTTATAATGTTTAAAATCGAAATTTCGCCTAAATTAAACAACGCTTCCCTTCCTATTAAGCAGTTACAAAAATAATTTTAATTGGAATAAGTTTTGCCTTTTCAATAGACCGTTGAAAGCCTTTTAAGTACTTTCAGTTAAATTTAATTTGTCTGCGTTCACTATAAAAGTCGTCTTCAGACAAAATTGAATTTACGTCTGATATTCAAATTATATTTTGTGTTAAAAGATTTATTAAATTTTGGCACGCAACTGTAAGCTGATATTATGAGAGTAAATGATCTAAAAGTAGCATTACAATATTTTTTGAAAATCCGATTCGACCACCGTAACCTGTTTAAAATCAGCAAAAATTAACTTTTTTTAAAAACATTTACTGCAACTGGTAAAACTAGCCTAATGGAGTTTTGAAATTTTAATTGTTAATTTATGAAAATTTACATTCATTTTTATGGTTTGGATTGACAGCCATTCTGAAATTGTTTAAAGATTTATTTTTGATAACGAAGGTTATTATATATATATATATATATATATATATATATATATATATATATATATATATATATACATATACATATACATACATATATATACATATATATACATAATATATATATATATATATATATATATATATATATATATATATATATATATATATATTTATATATAGATAGATAGATAGATAGATAGATAGATAGATATAGAGATGGATAGATAGATAGATTAGATAGATAGATATAGATATAGATATAGATATATATACACACACACACACACACACACACACACACACACACACACACACACACACACACACACACACATAAAAACTGGTTCAAGTTAACTGTACACAAACACATGTAAACTCTTAATGACTTAGTGAACAAATAAGGTCTTTTTTAGAATAAAAAATCGTGTAGAACAGTTTACTTAGTGTAATGATACATTTATGACTTGTTACGATGTTCACCATTTGTGTTGCCGAGGTGCACAAGTTCGTTACAAGGAATGTAAGCAAACTAATCCAAACAGATAAATAAATAGTGTGTAAAATAATTAAAATTTTTTTTCAATGAGCTTTGCTCCTCTGAAACTTTAATTTCAATTTAAAGTAAATTAAAAATGTAAATGGTGGAACTGATACAATAAACTTTAAACATTTAATTATCTACATAATACAACAATCTAAATTGAAATAAATGTTTCAAATATTCATCACTAATTTAATCATTGGTTGACTGATTTTAATGCGTTTTAGCAGCCTACAAATTAGCTCATTTTGCTGGAAATTCTCAGGGTCCTGGGAGTCGAACACACTTTACCTCTTGCTCACGGTGTCTGCATTGTGTAATATTTCTGTCTGACAGTGTTCTAATCTTCCCGTACGGTTTACATTTGCCCTCTCACCCCCTCTCATGTTGTATTTGGTATCCATAAAGTCAGATCCATAGGAGGTCCTCTGATTCTAGGTTTAATTTGCTACCCCTTTGCTACCGTCTCTTCTCTCCTTAATTGTGCTTACTGCTAACGAGATATTCGACCCCCAACACTAAGTTCTTCCATTACAGGTCGGTAAGTTCACCTAATGATCACCTAAGAGTCACTGCTTGTGAGCTCCATGGGAATAGATACAGCCCCAACTTCTTCCACCTTCATAATATTTTCCCTCGCAGTGTCTACTTTTGCTAATTCACAGTGTTTTTGAGGGTGTGTGTTTTGTGAGATTTGATGGTTTGCTTCTAGTAATAAAAATTTCACTGTTGTTAAGCAACAAAATGCCCACCAATACAGAGCACCGCTGCAAAATAAGGCTAAATTAAAACAGATAAGTTCCTTATCAGCCTCAAAGCCTACTTTGGTTTGTGATGAAGGGATAACCGAGAACAGATAGATGAAGGAAGATTACACCAGAGTTGGGACTGTCAAACCCGTACTCAAATACTTTTGCTCCTGAGGAATAGTTTAATCATAGCCTAAGCTGAATATCGTTCTTTTTAATTAACCATTTCTTTAATTAATGATGGAGCTAAATAAGATCGTTTTTAAGATTAATTCTAAGTTAGAAGTAGGTCTAATTTATTATTTAAATTATATTTTTATTCGATATTGTAAAATGTAATAAATTAAACTCTAAATGTGAATGAGTATACAACTTTGCAATAAACACATTCTTTTAATGTAGTGCTGTATAACTTAATTAATACATAAATGAAAGTACATGAACTTTGTAACTAACTAAATTACCAAGTTTTCTACTAGTTTTTAAGTATATATTTAAACAGATTTATAACTAGCAAGGCTAATTAGAAACAATGCTATAAATGGCCTAAAGTATGAAAGTTAAGGGGAAAACAAAAAATAATAATAAACAAATAACAGAAATGAGTATAACGTTAAAAACGGACTTCCATTCAAAAATAAGTAGTTTTTATAAACAAAATATTTATAATAAGAAATTACGTAAAAATTTTGAAGTGTGGTAGTTTTATATTCCTGATTTTTTTTTAAATGTAGCTGCATATTGTTTTAGACATTAGCTTGAAATAAAATAATTTTTATTTTATTTTGTAAACTAAACATATTCACTTATTATGACGATCATTTTAAAAAAATCTGATTGACCAATTTTAAGAAAATTTACTTTATAATTTCTTTAAGAAAATTTACTCCATAGTTTCTTTAAAAAAATTTGCTCTATAGTTTCTTTAAGAAAATTTACTCTATAGTTTCTTTAAAAAAATTTGCTCTATAGTTTCTTTAAGAAACTTTACTCTATAGTTTCTTTAAGAAAATTTACTCTATAGTTTCTTTAAGAAAATTTACTCTATAGTTTCTTTAAGAAAATTTACTCTATAATTACTTTAAGAAAATTTACTCTATAGTTTACTTAAGAAAATTTACTCTATAGTTTATTTAAGAAAATTTACTCTATAGCTTTTTTAAGAAAATTTACTCTATAGTTTCTTTAAGAAAATTTACTCTATAGTTAATTTAAGAAAATTTACTCTATAGTTTATTTAAGAAAATTTACTCTATAGTTTTTTTAAGAAAATTTACTCTATAGTTTCTTTAAGAAAATTTACTATATAATTACTTTAAGAAAATTTACTCTATAGTTTATTTAAGAAAATTTACACTATAGTTTCTTTAAGAAAATTTACTCTATAGCTTTTTTAAGAAAATTTACTCTATAGTTTCTTTAAGAAAATTTACTCTATAATTTCTTTAAGAAAATTTACTCTATAGCTTTTTTAAGAAAATTTACTCTATAGTTTCTTTAAGAAAATTTACTCTATAGTTTCTTTAAGAAAATTTACTCTATAGTTTCTTTAAGAAAATTTACTCTATAATTACTTTAAGAAAATTTACTCTATAGTTAATTTACTCTATAGTTTTTTTGTTTGTGATGATTTTAAAGTTTTTGTGTTGTGTTGGGGGAGATATACGTAACTCGTTTTAAAATCAGATTAAAGAACCAATAAAGTTTACTCTGTTGCTAATTTTTTGATAAAATCGTTTTGTTCATAAATATCAAACCTAAAATACTCGAATATTGGAATATTTTTTGCAATGTTCATGCTCTTAATTACAGTATTTCAAGTGGTTTTTATAACGGAATCGAACAGCAACTAGTTTGAAATATGATATTACAAAAAAGACAAAACAAAATTGAGTAATAAAATATCTCGGAATTCACAGCAAAACTGACGGGAGTATATTCATATAGTTATATCTCACGCTCTGTTTCAACAGTTCGTATTGAGAAAAGGATGAACTCGTGAAATTGGCATCTTGCAGAGGAAACAAATTGAAAACGTCAATATTAGTATAATATAATTTTGCAGTCAATACACGGGAAAGTGTTTCTGTAGAAAGGAAAACAACATATTTCATTTTTATAACCTCCGTGCCTTGTTATAAAGTTAAGGACCTATTTCGCAGTCGTTTATCCTAAAGTTTTACTCCGAATGTTGAAGAGAAAATGAAAAAGTCTGCGAAAGTTTGAATCTCGATGATTTATAACTTAAAACTCGAAAATCTAATCAATTACATTCTGTGATTACTTTTATTGGTTCTTTAAACTGATTTTAAAACGAGTTAAGTATATCTCCCCCAACACAACACAAAAACTTTGAAATCATTACAAACAAACCTATACGTAAGTATTAGGAAAATATATATTAAATAAATGATGCCAAATGAAGCTACAGACAGAAAGCAAAATAAAAAACGAATAATCGACTTAATTTTAAAAATAAGTACACGTTTCAAGTTATATAGGATATATATATATAGAATATAGTGATATATATATATATCACTAAAATTAAATTTTTTAATTAAATTAAATTACAAAATAAATTTGAAAATTAAGTTTTTAAAATTAAATCGATTTTTTTGTATTTTTATATTTATTTCTATTTTTTCTAATTACCTTAATTTGTATAATAACATATTATATTTTGATGCCCCACTTGTGAGAACGGGTTTGGGCAACCCCGAGGTGCCCAATAAAAACCCTCCAAGGATCAAACCTTATTTGTGAGAAACACAAACCTTATAATGCTGCAATAAGGGCGATTACGGAAACTGTACTCGGCGACTGGAAGATTTTAACCAGAATATCCTAAACAGAGGGCAACTATAAAACAATTGGGTTCATTACAGGGCACTGTTGCCTCAGGGACACGAATATGCTACAGGAAACTGTGTACAGATTGTGCACGGAAGAGGAAACTGCTGGTCACATAAATATGATTATGAGGCTCTTTCCTGCAAGAAACAATCAGTGTTTAGCTTCCAAGACCATGGGGAATGAACTGCTAAAATTCATTAAGATTACCAGTCTATTGAACTAGTGTATAATCCAAGAGGTTTAGTTGTTCCTTTAATCAGGGATCACTAAACCCAACAACCTAAAAAAAATTAATCTATTCTAATCTAAATCGGTTCAATGAATCAAATTTGAATAGGAAGAAACATACATTTAATGAGTTTATTTGGAACAATCAATTATTTTGATTTAAAATATTATAAACTAACCTGAACTACGTATATATATATATATATATATATATATATATATATATATATATATATATATATATATATATTGAATTATATATGACCAAATTTAAGGAAAAAATTATTTTTTTTATTTAAACAAATACAATATGTCACCGTCGTTAATGGAAAGGTTTACGGCAGTAACTCCAGTCTCGAACCTACGACCTTTAAGTTCGGAAACGCTACTGACTGATCGATGCTTTAATTACTGCTGCCATTAAATTTAATGACCCGACTTTAATAAATAAACTAATAGGAGTTTTTAAAATATTCGTAAGCTTTTTATAATATTTATAAAGTAGGCCCTACATTTGTACAAAATCTAATTTTTAAGTTTTTTTAACAAATTAAATGTTTAAAGAAATTAAAAAATTATTTTGAGATACTAGACTATACAGGGCGAAAGCAGATTTACTGAAATCACTAGATATTGTGGCGAAGTAAAAACAATTTTTTGACTTATAGATCATGAAAAGGATAAATAAAGTTCAGGTTAAAAGTTTTTTTAAGAAGGGTACTTCAAAATAGTGTTTTAAAATTTATTATGTACATAAAAAAGTATTTGATTTGATTTTGATTTTATTTAATTTATTTTAAAAGGGTGAAATTAGGAAACTAAGGTCGTGTTTGCCACTTATAACCCATACATAATGTCTGATAAACATACAAGAAACTGAAACTAAATTATGATCAAATACTTTTGATATATAACAACAGATAGACTGAACAATAAAGTAAACTAAATTGAACTACAAAAAAAAGGAAACAAACAAAACTTAACTTACAAATGGAATCACCATACGTACACATAAAACGTGCACTTTTAAGTTTAAAATAATAATGCAATATGTAGAACAAAAATATTAAAGCACGTAACTGACAGAGACGCATTATCAATTTGAGAAACGATGCAAGGTTTTAAGTCCCTGAACACGACAGTTAAGGGTTTCTATTTCTGCAGGGAGGGAATTCCATAACCTGCAAGCAGACACAGTGAAATAACATTTAATCATTACTGTTCTGTAAAAAGATCCCCTTTTCTAGCGCTTCATAGAAAAGTAACTTTCTTTTTAATTTCAAATTTATTTTAATACAAACAAAATACTTTTAAAATTTTAAGTATTTGTTTTAAAAATTATACAACATAATTAAATAGTACCTCGTATTCAGTTGGCATATGCAAAGTTTACTCCCATATTACGGATCAAAGATCAAAGTTTTGCAATATAAAGGTAACGGCGTTAGGGAAATAAATTTTAATTTCCCAGTTGGTACTCCTGAACTGCTCTAATTTAAAAAAGTATACAAGATTGACCGACAGAAGTAAAAGCTAAAAAAAAATTATCAATATTCAGTGTTGGTTTTTATTAGTTCAATTATATTGTGATCTTACTGCTAATATGAAATTAAACAAAATGGTAAAAAAAAAGGAAATGATTATTATGTATCTACATCGTATCTACATGCTTGTACAAACATGGTACAAGTACGTATTCAATGCTTTAATAATTGTTATGACAGGATAGTACAACATTTACCAAAATTAACGATTCATTTCGTACTTAAGTAGGTCAAATTTAAACACTAGTTTGACTAGTGCAGTGGTTATAGTTTGTGCCTCACACGCGCAACGTCCCTGGTTAGACCCCGGGAGGAAACAAAGTAATTTTGAATTAAAGTTTTAATTACAGTTAATTTAATGTGAGACTTGTGACGCACAAAATATAATGTTTATTTATATATAATGTTTATAATATATATATATATATATATATATATATATATATATATATATGCGAGGTGTGTTCAGAAAGTAACAAAAATTTGTAAATTTTGCGGACTTGGAGAGTCCGATTATCAAACATTTTTTAATACATGCCCTTGAAGTATGATAAAACTTTCAGCTGTTTTCGTTGTTGACTTTGTCTGTGACAGCCACTAAGGTTAGGCGTGTTTTTATGAGCTCGGCGATTTTCGTTTGTTAGAAGAAATGGATCAAAGAATTTGTATCACATTTGCGTAAAAAATGGAATAAAGTTAACAAAGTGTGTGAAATGTTAACAAAGGCCTATGGTGAGTCTGCTATGAGTAAAGCAAGAGTTTACGAGTGGTGTAAGCGTTTCCAAGAAGGCCGTGAAGACGAAGATGACGAAAGCCCTGGACGCCCCAGCACATCAACAACCAATGGAAACGTGGAAAAAGTGAAAGAAATGGTTATGAACAATCGCCGAATAACAATTAGAGAGATCGCTGATGATGTTAACATATCGATTGGATCATGTCATGACATTGTTTCCAATGTTCTGTGTATGAAACGCGTGGCAGCAAAATTCGTTCCAAAATTGTTGAATTTTGAGCAAAAACAGCGGCGAATGGAAGTTGCTCAGGAGTCACTAAATTAAGTCAACGACGATACAGAATTACTGAAACGTATTATAATAGGTGACGAAATATGAGTTTACGGATATGACTCGAAACTAAGGCTCAATCATCCCAGTGGAGGCATTCTGGCTTGCCAAGACCGAAAAAGCCTCGACAAGTGCGGTTGAACGTGAAGGTTATTCTCACTGTGTTCTTCGATATTAATGGCATAGCGCATCACGAATTCCTGCCACCAGGTGAAACGGTCAATAAGGAGTACTGCCTACAAGTTCAACGCCGTTTGCGTGAAGCAATCCGAAAAAACACCCGGATCTGTGGAAAAACAATTCATGGTTTCTGCACCACGATAATGCACCAGCTCACACTTCATTGCTTTTTCATAAATTTTTGGCCAAAAACAATACTGTAACGATGCCCCAGCCTCCATATTCGCCAGACATGGCTCCGTGTGACTTTTTCCTATTTCTAAAAATAAAGAGAACCTTAAAGGGCCGTCGTTTTACAGCCGTAGATTACATTAAAAGCGCATCGCTCTACGTTTAATGTAACGTAGATTACATTAAATAACTAAAGGCTCTCTCAAAGATCGAGTTTGAGAAGTGTTTCGAGGATTGGAAGAAGCGCGGGCACAAGTGCATAATCTCCAATGGGGACTATTTTGAAGGCGACAACATCAATGTAGAACAATAAATAAATATATTTTTCTAAAAATTAAAATTCTTGTTACTTTCTGAACACACTTCGTGTATATATATATATATATATATATATATATATATATATATATATATATAAACATGTTCCTTGCATCACGCGTCCAGCACAATCCAACATCACAACCAAAACTAAAACATGACGCATGTTAATATTATTCAACGTAATACTAAAAACGTTATATGTATGCAAAATCTGATTTTGTGGTCGTAATCAGTGAGTATTATCACTTCGAATGTCAGTTATTTTGAAATGGTTGAACGGATTGAACAAAACCTACAAGCTAGGTAGATCAATTCAGAAATCACCTCGTTGTTTGTTTTTTTGTACATTTTAAAACTGTGTAAAAATCATTTATAAGAACTAAACAAAATGATTGCAGTATCAGCTGTTAGTATCCAAACAGCGGATCAGTTTGAACAAAACCTACAACTGTCTTACCCACGTAATCATACAATTTTATATAAATAATTTATTCATGCATTTTACGGTGATTAATTTAATTTTTGTTCAAGATAAAACAACAAATATGATCCTTAAAGTTTTAAAAAGCAACTAGTTTACTAGGTTTCTCGTTAAAACTAGTTTAATCCATTATCTGGTAACTATCTAAGCTATAACGAAAATAATTTTGTTGAGTCAAATCGGGCAAAAATTGCTAACGATCGATTAACAGACATGTTTTTGTATTTAAGCAAATTATATAACGGATCCTTAAAACGGAATTCAGGTCAGGATCGGAGCTCATTTTATGGTCGCATCATTATGACAGCTACGAAATACAAATTTTGTATAATAATAATCAGTTAAAAACAGATAGAACACAGAATTGGTGAGTACCAGGCAGGCTTCCGTCCGGGTCGCTCGTGCTCAGAACAAATTTTCAACCCGAAAACAATATTGCAAGTAATTGCTAAAAGGAATGTCCCAGTGATCTGTACGTTCGTAGATTCAAAAAAGCGTACGATTCCATTGATTGAAAATCTTTGTTTAATATCCTGGAAGAACATGGACTTGATCCTAAAACACTGCGACTGATCGAACAAACACTAGCAGGCACAATCGCTAAGGTGAAATTTATGGGGGAAATTTCCAAACCCTTCCTGATCACAACTGGAATTCGCCAAGGAAATGGACTCTCGCCTCTCCTTTTCAATCTCGTGTTGGACAAAGTTATCAGAGAATGGGAGAACGAATTAAAAATTGAAGGGCACTGGAAACCACAACACCTTTCCAGTGTTGAATTGAAGGGGACTTAGAAGACCTAAGGACAACACAGAAATCGCGTGCCTAGCTTTTGCAGCTGACCTAGACATACTCACAGATAATGAAACAACAGCAATTAAACAGACAGAAGTCCTAAAGGAATGTGTAGAAAGGGTCGGTCTACAGATCTCATTTCAAAAAACCGAATTCCTATGTTCAAAATTAAATATTCAAGAACAAAACACAAAATATGGTAAGATAAACAGAGTCAAGTACTTCAAATATCTGGGAGAAATTCTTGAACCCACAGTAGCAAAGGGTTCGGCTACTGAGGATGAAGAGGGCTCTTGGTATAACGCGTGATATCTACAATAAGAGATGTATGTCGACGCAAACAAAAATCAGACACTACAACACAGTCATAAAACCGGAGGTATTATATGTAAGCGAGACGCTAGCACTCCACACAAAAACTACCATGGAAGACATTTTGAAGGAAGAACGCAAAATCTTGAGGATTAACTGCTTTTTCATTTCATTAACTACAAAATCCTTGGTCCGAGATTAACTGAAGACGGATACAGGTTGCACTCCCGGGAGACCACAGAGAAGATATCGAACCTGGCAGCAGATATCAGAAGAAGGAGGCCTGATCTAGAAGAAGTAGAAGAATGATCTACTGATGTTCTATGGACACATCAGTAGACTCCTAACAACGAGACTTGCCAACAGAATCCTTAAGTATATACAAGGAGTCAAATCAACAACGTCGTGGATCACACAAGTCAGAATAGACCTACATGACGCAGAAATAGACTCAATAGACATTGAAGACAGGAACGCATACAGGAGAAAGATGCTCGGTTGGAAGATCCCAGAGAATGAAATCCCAAAGAAAGCATTTTTTATTTTTTTTTTTTTTATTAATTAATTAATTTTTTTTTTTAACGTCCGACTATTGTGCACACTTGGGCTAATGCAGACGATGGGATGATTTATAGCGTATGAAAATGCCAAGCCCTTGCCGGGAATCGAACCCAGGTCCTCGGGGTGAAAGGCAGTATGCTATCAACTAGGCCACCGAGGCGGCCTATATATATAGGCCCCAAAGAGAGCAGGGGTAAAATGAACGGAGGAGCGGAAGAGGATCCATGGGGACAGAATGAGGGATATAGGGAGGTGTGGAGGATTAGAAGGAACAAGACATGAGTCGGTGTGCTTTGCGTGATCCAACAGGGTCTATATGCAGATAATAATAATAATCAGTTAAATATCAGAATGAAATAAGATTTATTATGTTAAAGAAAGATCAGATTTTAAACAATGTTGTATTGATTACCAGTATCATTGTCACACAATTGTGCGAATATTATTTTGGGGTTAATTTTAGCGCTTTTGATGAAACGTTCCAAATTTAGATCCCAAAACTCAAATATTCTCTTCATAATTTAATATTATGTGAACTATTTTCAAATAATAATACCCAATTAAAATAACGAGTTCATTAGCAAAACAATTCATTAAACAATTATCCTAAATGTAGATTTAACCGGACGTTATTTTAATCCGAATCTAATTAATACCAATCTAATTAAACCAATCTAATTGTGTTTGAGGATGGTAGGACTTAACGTTTTCATTGGTTAATACATTGTGTTAACGTATTACGTTAAGTTTTGCATACACAAACATGCGCGCGCACAGATATGTATTTAAGATAATCCAGATAATGATCGCCATTAATTTAACACTATAATGGACTGATAACTGGTATATTTGAACATATCGGATTTTATAATGAAATTTTTTATGTTCAAAATGTTTTTATCTTAATAGAGTTGGTGAGAATGAAAATAAATAGCGCAAAAACAACGCACAAACGTTTCCACAAACATTACGCGTAGAAAAAAATAGAAATTATTAAAAACAAATAATTTAACTAACTATAGTAAGACTCAAATCGTTAAATATGCACTGATGACAAAATCTAGAACATTTTTAAGAGGTTATTATAACTATATATAATAAATGATTAACATTTAGGTCGGCTTACCTACATCCTTCGAAAAGACGGAAATAATGCCAACTAAAAAGCCGGAACAAAAGTCTATAAAAATAGAAGGGGAACGAATAAAGATAGTGGATAATTTTAAGTATTTGGGAGAAAATATCACTAGAAACATAGCCGAAAAACTGGCAATAAAAATTGAACGAACAAATTAAAGAAGGCCCTAAAAGTTAACTTTGTGACGAATAAGAAAAAGTCGCTTTCCATAAAGTCGAAAATCAGACATTATAATACGGTCACAAGACCGGAAGTGACTTATGCCGCGGAAACTTTATTTAATCTAAGAATCCGAAACAGAACAGAGGAGCTTCAAAAAGTGGAAAGGAAAATATTGAGAACCGTTATCAACAAAAAACACATGGTAGAAGGAACATACAGACTGCTGCCGAGTTCAACCATCTATCAGGATAATGAACATCTGTTAGATAATATTAGAAAGAGGAGACTGGCTTTTTATGGACACCTAATAAGGCTAACAGAAGAAAGATTGACGAAGAACTCCTAAATTACCAACTCAAGATGAAAGTAAAGAATGAGTGGCTTAAGGAAGTGGAACAGGACCAAAAAGAATTAGAGATAACGAACGGATGAACGTCTGAAAGAAGGAAGGAAAAAACCAATCTTTAGGGATAAAAACACAAGATTACAAGTTAAAGAACGAACAAAAAGAGTTGCCTTTTACTCGGAGGAAGTTAGACTACAGAGATCTATAAGACTGAAAAAGTATTGGGAGAATCTTAAAAACCTAAAAGAACCAAAGTTGAAAGCGCAAAAGAACCAAAATTGACTAAATGTGTTCCATTGAGGGCTAAAAAAAGTATCCATTGAGAAAAGTATCCATTGAGAAAAATGATTCTTAAACAAAAATGATTCTCTTAATTCGCCTTGGATATTTTACGTGACACTTTTGGTATTACTTTCCGAGAGCTCATACAGTTTTGAATGAAATACTGTACAACAATTTCAGTAACAATGCTAGTGTATTTATTCAGTTTCAAACAAACAAAGCAGGTGTTGTCGAAATTCAGAACAGTTAAGTCTGATTGTTGTTCGACTTATGAATTGTCAAAAACGACTCGTCCGTGGATAAGCGCTATAATTTCATTTATAATTTTATAAAGTTTATAATTTCGTATAAAATAATTCAGTTTATCCGTTCAAACTAAAATAAACCAACTTGAAGTACGAAAACAAATTGTTAAAATTCCTTTTATAATTAACTGTTTTAACATCGAACGTAACACATTATTTTAGTTAGGGTTGGTTGAAACAATTTAAAATTTGAGAGAAATTAATTAACATTGTTTACCAAAAACAAAGTAAAATGTTGCTCTACAATGAAAATATCGATTTTTTTTTCTTTCCGTGTCATCCCCATCCTCAAACCTGTTTTTGAAAATTTTAGTCCAGCTCTCTTAAAATTTAAAAGAATAAAAGTATCTTTTATCAAATGAAGGGGAAAGACATGATGCTATCTTACAGTATCTGTGCTTAATAGCAATCCGTCAATAGTGTTTTGAATTAATTCAGGTTTTCCTCGAAAACGCCTAATTTCTTTACTTGTAAAATCATTATGGTTGCATTGTATATAAAATTAAACGTGCTTTCATAAAATAACAGTGAAAGTAACAACTGGTGTTTTTGTGGATAAAACACGATATTTGTTACAGTGATTTTTCAAGGAGAATTTATACTTCATATAGTGTGTACTTTCATCCAAAACATTTGTTTGACACTAAGTACTAATCCTAATGTATTTGCGTTAGATTAGGTATCCTTGAAAAGCCGTTAAATTGTTTGAACCGTTTTTAAATAACAAGCATTCAAAGTCATAAAAATTGTACAGTATAACATTTTTGAAAGTTTGATTTCACAAATCAACGTCAAAAATTGTAAAATTAGCATTTTATCAAAAACATTATTAATTTCATACTAGTTAGGTAGTAAAATATAACAATATCTAATTTTCAATATTGTATTGATCTTCTATCTCTTTATTTGTTTCACCCAACTTTGGGGTACACTAAATTAATCACATTTTAATGTTCTCTGCCTTCCTCGTAGCCCAGTATTGCTTCATTCGTTGTGATATTTGTATTGATATTATATTAGGTTTTTATTTTTTTTAATTCATTTTAATCCCCTCACTAATTACTGTTTTTGTATAATAAAGTATTTCAAATTACACTTTGAACAAATAAAACCTTACGTATCTACAGTTAAGTTCTTTACGTAAGCAAATTTACTCTTTCTTTTTAAGAACGTATTAAACTTAATTACAATAAAAATTCTATAATTAAAAAAATTGATAAAAACTTTGCACTATCCAGTTCACAAAAAAAAACCCTTAAACGCTGGTACAAAGACCTTTTATAAGCACGAAACAAAGCGCACTGGTAAAGATGAAAAAAGTTCACTGAACACTAATAATGAAAGCAAGATGAGCTTTAATTGCTTATAATCTAACTCTTGTAAACCTTGCATCCACATATAACACGTGCAATGTTAAAACTCAATTTCTATTCTACTCTAAATGTGACTAAGTTCTTTTTATATTATTCTTCTTTTCTGCTAGGATTATCGTCACTATGTTCAGTATAATGATCTGCCTTTCCTAGCTTTGACAATTCTACTTTCGTTGACGCGTTTCGGAGAACCTCCATCTTCAAAAACTATATCTATACTGGTCACCAATATTATGGCTCGTCCTATTTATAAGGAACAAACTGACAAAGAATATAGAAGAAAAGGACAAATATCGTAAGAATGGAGTATACAGAATACAGTGTGGATGCGAGGCAGTCTACATAGGACAAACGAAAATTTAGAATTAGGTTTAAAGAACATGTAAGATCATTCAAATACGGCAAAAATGATTCAAATTATGTCACATTTAATAAAAGAGGGACACATACCTCGAGAAATAGAAAACTCAATATGGCAGAAAAACGAAGACGTATGAACATTTTAGAGAACTTTGAAATTTTAAATCTAAATTAAAGGGAGAAAACATAATAAATGAACAGATATCGTCGCAAGCAGATATTACGTTTAAAAATCTAAAAATTTTCAAAAATTAACAGGAGGGACGACCGTTGAAGAGAAAGTTTGAAAGGAACGAATCAGAAGCGAGCGAAAACGTATGATTCTGAAGAGCCAATCGGAAGCGAGCACGTCAGGTTTAATACACGTGTTGAATAGAGGAAGAAGCTAGAAAATTATAAATAGGACGAACAATAATATTGGTGATGGAGTTTTTGAAGATGGAGGTTCTCCGAAACGCGTCAACGAAATTAGAATTGATGAAGCTAGGGAAGCCAGATCATTATACTGAACATAGTGGCTGAGTTAATAAATATGCTAAAAATATTTTGAAATGGTTTTGATGAAATTATACTTAAATTTAGTACGTAAGTACTCAAACAAAACCTACGGGTTCTCAAAGATTTGTTTCGGTAGCTATCGGAAAAAGTGAAAAACCAATCAGATTTTCTCAAATTTTGGTCGTATATTAAGATGCATGATTCAGTGTAAGTAATTTAGAATAAAAAACAAGTAATTTAGGAGCAGATGCAGGAAGAACTAAAATATACCTGCAAACTGTAAAACCATGAAATTTTTCTGTTTAAAATTGTGTATACTCTGGCTCAGTTGTAAATATATTCTAGTTGTTAAATGATAGCTTCCAAAACGTGTTTCTAGCAACACATTTAAATGTTGGAAAGATTGTTTTATATTCTTTCATCTTTTATGTATTAGGTATAATGTGTGCTATTGGTAAAAAACGATAAAGTGCTGGTTGAGGGAACAAAGAACTTGAAAAGCACTTGGTAAATTGTTTACTTAAGGAGGCTACTTAACTTTTTCAGTTATTAAAAAGATTGTTTAAACTTACAAAACGTAACCGTTGTATAAAACGTTATACAAACGAACCGGTTTTCAGTTCGTGTATTCAGTTTTTAAATATGTCTCCAGAGTGTAAACAAGAAGAATAATGAATAATG
Source organism: Callitettix versicolor (assembly GCA_022606455.1). Taxonomy (NCBI): domain Eukaryota; kingdom Metazoa; phylum Arthropoda; class Insecta; order Hemiptera; family Cercopidae; genus Callitettix; species Callitettix versicolor. The sequence continues at coordinate 22,964,900 of CM040184.1, read as the reverse complement.
AATGTCCAGAGAAAATATTACTCCTGCGTAGCCTATATTAAAGCGTTAGCTAAAAGGTATAGTTACTGCACTTTTTTAAGATCAACTTTAATATTGTCTTTAAACTTGTTTTGATACTTCGGCGTGCAAGCCTACGTTTCATTTCAAATATCAACTCATTCTATTTACGTTTTCTTTCTTTATATTTTTTTTCAATAATACCAACCTAATTACATAAAAAATAATAATTTTTTTAGAAAATTTGTGAAATAACAGGCTTGTTATTTTCGTGCAAACACAATACTAAAATTAAATGGTACAAAAATATTTCAAAACTTTTCTCACTTCGAATTATTTTTTTCGAATAATTCGATTATTATTATCGACAAAAACTGAGTCTGTTAATTTTCAAAATTAGTTTTTCAGATTTAGCTCAAATTTTATTCATAAAGATTCGTAAATCAATCATTCTACTAAATTTGAAATAAAAGAAATTTCACGATTTGAAAGTAGATCGAAAAACAATCTCATGACGGTCGAGGTTTATTATTAGTTTTTATCATCATTTCTTGGTATTTTCTTCTCTGCGGACAGGCCAAACTAAGCACCACGTAAATATCACTTCATTTCCTTTCACTTCCTCTACCTTTCCTTCATTCCCTCAGAGTATTTCGCCCTTATCTCCTTTGTCCATCCTTCTCCCCAGCGCTCCTTTCTCTCCTCCACAAGAACCTTTATATTTGAAAGTCTTTCCTTAAATTGGTCTCTGTCCTCATCCGTGATTCTCAGTCTCCTGAGTTCTTCCTTTCATCTGCTTCATGTATCCTCCCTGACTCTTCAAGAATATCTTGTCAAAAATCTTGACCCTGAATATCTTGTCAAAAATTTGTTTATTCATCCTCGTTTGATCCATTCTGACCATGTATCCATAAAACCTCAACCATATTTTCCTGATCGCTGTTTCTAGGTCTTCTATTTCTTCATATCTCCTTGTTTGATCGTAGCCTGTATTTTCCCTGTACCACTCCTTCTCAGTATTCTTCTTTCAGTCTTCAATACTTTCTCCAGATTTGGAAGGTTTGACGTTTCCACGCCATACAGGATTACAGCATTATAGTGCCTTATCTGTGCGTTAATGGACAAGTTCTTTTTGTTTATACATCTTTAGTGGTGAAGTTTAGTCTTTCCAATTGAAGCTTCCTGTCTTCCACTGCCTTCTTATTACTTCCGTTGTTGCTGATGATCTCTCCGAGGTATTTAAACCTTTTTGTGACCTTCACTCGCCCATATTTTGTCTTTACAGTTTTCTTTGTGTAATTCTTGCTGGTACTCATCATCTCTGTTTATGTGAAAGAGATTTGCAGCCCTGTTTTTCAGCTCTTTTCTTTAATTAATCTATCTGTGTTATTGCTTCCTGTTCTGTTTCAGCCAAGAGTGCCAAATCATCCGCGAACGCCAGACATTTTGGTTTGATGTTCTTATTTTTACTTCCGATTAAAGCACCGGAGTCCTAGTTTTTCCAAATCATGACCGGAGTCATTATTTTATCCAGAACCAAATTAAACAACATTGGTGACAAGCTGTCGCCCTTCCTTAGATCCGTTTTTATCTTAAAGGGTTTGCTGATCTCTGCTCGAAATTTCACCTTGAAAATAGTGTTCTCCAATATCAGCCTAATTACGTTTAGTGTCTCCTGGTCGACTCCATATTCCCTCAGTATGTTTCTTGTTATCTTATTGAAATACTGAAGTGAATAAATCTATACTATTTTATTTGTTATATTATATTCAATTGCAGAAGATAACACAGATTATGATAATAATTAACGTAACAATTAATCGTGTGACGCACGCTTTACAACCATAGAAATTTCGTTTCTTTAATTTTTTCGTAATAGTTATTTGAATTATGAAATAAAATTGCTGACCAAATCTTATTATTTTCGGCTCAGAGATAATGAATTATACAGTAAATGATCAGTCGTTATATGTAATGCAAATTGTGACCCATTTCAATCTCTTTTTAGTGCACATATTTGAACTCTCATCATAAATGATAACTGTCCTTCAAAGGTTTTTTCCTGTAATATAAGCTATTTGTTAAATTTTATTACTCAGGCAAAATTAATTTTGTTCGTATAAATATTTTGAGTGAATAAGTTAATGCGAGAAGTTTGTAAATTATTTAATTAGTACACCATTAATGTTTATCTGAAATACTAGCTTTAATAAGGGAATGAAGAATAACAGAACATAAAAGGAGAAAAAATCCTGAAAAGGTGTTTTTTGTAAGTATTAAAAACAAAATTTATTATACCCTTTACTTTGTGTTAATTAGAATCAGATCACAATAACTTTTATAAAATCCCGCCGCCATTGTTCATTTTTGTATGTCTATAATTCCTGATTTGCACTTTTTTATATGGGGGTGTTACATAAAGCTTTAGCTTATGAAGTTAAACACATGTTTTATCAAAATGTATTTTATATTTTTCTCTCCCGCAGGGGGGGTGCTGACTAGTCGCAACTATTGAGAGGATTTAGACGTCCCTCGCGTTTTCCGAATCTAACACCCACTTACAAAACTACACTTACTACTTTAACACTTTACACTCACACTTACATTTAAGGAGGCGATAACAGTCTCAATGTGCTTTTCGCCTTAAAATACGAAAAAAAATTATGTCTCGTATTTTCTTCTCAAAGACATAATCACTAATAGTTTTGTTATAAAAGACCGTCTTAATATTTTAAAAACATTTTTAGGTTTTCAGTAAAATGTTGAACAGAATTTTTAACAGTAGATATTTGTTAATCTACTTCTATACACTTATACATAAACGCACATGCTAACTAATAGCTTCACATTGATTAGCTGATACTAAACTGTCTCAAAAAAACGAATTTATATAACTAAATTCCAATCAATGCAAATTAAAACACATTCATCAAATTAAAATGAAATCCCTTGTATAGAGTTCAGCACAAAATCAAGTTTAGTTTTGAAGCTTAAAATAGCTTATAACTCGCAACAAACTAAAAACAAACTAATAATTGGTTCAACTTGAGAAATTAAACTCGATTTAATCCTTTTATAATACGAGCCTATAGATAATCCTTTTTATATAAAGGATTATCTAAATTTAAGAGGAGAAGAAATTATGATCACAAAACTGCTCTACACTTAAAGAAGTTTAACCTGTAATTTTTGAGGTTAATAACATTATAACATGTTTACATCTATGGAGAGCCGTTAAATTGTTACGTTTAACATGTATGGTTCAGTAAATTCAATTGTTATCATCAGCTGTTTTTAACAATCAGATAAAAAAACAAAAATAAATTCAACAAAAACAAACTTCCATAAACACTTCCCTTCAAAAATTGAGCCGTTCAGAATTTACCAGTATAATAACAGTTATCCAAGAAATGCACATTTTAACGCTGATCACTGCAATAAAATTCGATTTTTTTATTTTGATTTGCCACATTTTCAATGATTTTTTTTCATTAAAAATTCAAAATTTTATGTTTTAACTTTGGTTATACCAGAGTGGTTACTTGAAATTAAATTATAAATTTTAATATCATCAGATAAGTTATAATTGTATATTGTAAAACTCAAAAAAACGTTTCAAAATACCTTTATTGTCACAAACTTTCTGACATCAATTATTCCCCAAAAATTCAGTATAACACTTGCATAGACAAAAACTTTAAACAAAACCGTTAATTCACAAGAAAAAGTAGTTAATATCTCAATAGCTCAGTTTTTTTTTATAAAATGTAAACCATAGTCATTCATGATTCGAATAAAGTGAAAAAAACCTATCCTGATGACAGTCAGTTTTTTTGTTTTTTTCAAATAATTTCCAAACCATAAATTTCGATTTCGAATATCGACTGAAATTTAAGCAAAATATGATAAACTTATTTTGAGAAAATATATCTACATTTTAAAGTTTTTACTGTTAAAAATATGTTTTTGAAAAATAGAGTGGCCCAAGATATAGGAAAACCAGAGTAGATTTAAAAAAGTACACTTGTAAAACTCGGGTAGTTACCGACAGAACGGAAGCTTTTGTTAATGATATATTTGCTGGATATATAATTAGTTTGACGATATGTTTAAAAATATCTTGTTTTGCCTAAATAAATACGTGAACCTAGCTTTTATATTATTTACTGTAGTTATAGTAAAAGATCAGTTGTTCAATATTAATTTAATTATCAGCTGATTTCATTGATCAGCTGATAGGCTATAATACGTTTTAGGGTATGTTGACTAGCAATAATAAAAACGATTATTGTAAACGTTTATATTATTATAAACGGTTACAACGTGCAAGTGTTCAACTAAGGAAAAAATATCAAAGCAACACTAAATTTTCATATAATACGCGTGTACTCTTATCAAAAAGAAGAAAGAAAAGACAGACATATAGAGTCAAAATTCGTTTGCTCGTTCGTTCCGTATTTCCGTTACACTCTTCCGTTCGGCAGACTTTTTTCTATTCACACCTCTCGCTAAAGATAACATTAAAAGCTACGCTTCAATAAAAAGTCATGGAATTATTTTATGTTCTAGTACACGCCAATCAAACAGTTACATTCAGCACTGGTTACGTTAGGTTAGGTTACCAGTGACAGCTGATTATAATCACATTCCAGGATCCAGTTAATTAACTTGGTTACATTAAGTAAGACAACTATTTAGTTAATTGCACAAATTCAAGTTACCAGCACTATTATTTTGCTCAAACGTAAGTTCTACGTCGAGTATTGAGCGAGCCTTGATACCTTGATACCGAATGTATTTAGGCGACATGAAAAACATAAAAATGTATCGATTATGTTTCACTCCAGATTGCGCTTCTTTGTAAGAATATATTTGCCGTCAGCTGAATGCGTCTCTGTCAGGCACACTCGTTGTATTCAATCTCTGCAGAAGTCCAGTTTTTATGATTGTTCCATACTATTTCAGTTAAACAATTCTGTTGTAATCTCAAACAGAAGTAACAGCCATAACTCAGATCCGCATCTTTATTTATTTAAAAAGTACAAATATTTAAATACAATATTTAACAAAAACTGTGGAATAATTATTAAAAACACAATATATTTACTAAAATTCTTTAATACACAAATCCTAAAAGTGATACAAGTTACAACAAACGAAGTTTATATAAAAAATCATTTGTTCAAAATGCATATAATTTTTGTTTAAATGATCGAAAGTGAAACGTTTTCGATTATCTCGAAATAAATATTTATATTGCGAGAAAGTAATTAGAGCAAATTTAAACTATGGAATTTCTGAAGAGCTAGAAGATTTTAATACTTCAAAAATCTTCATTTTATTATTAATTTTTCATTAAGGATTCGAAGCAGCTTGTTTCTTATCTATAGTAAAATTGAACAATCGATGCGGTTTTTGTTTAGTACCGTTTCAAAGTTTCGGTTGATTTCTTCTCCGATTTAAGCGCCAAACGGAGTAAAGAAATGTAACATATTTATTTCAATAAAGATCCAGGTCCTAGACAATCGACCGTAAAATTGTTGCAACTAGTTTATTTTCTGACAGTTGTAAAAAAATTGACCTTTAGATTTTGTTGAGATATATCCGTTTTCCTTCTTTCAATCAAACGAAGTAATTTCTGCTTGAATTTCGATCTGTCTGCATGTCTGTGTACACATTTGATGGCAGATTTTCGACATATTTTTTACATTCAGGTTTCGCTCTAATTTGTCCGTATCTCGAGAAAACAGTTTTAATTTCGCAAAAAAAAAACGTATTACTATAAAAACATCGTTAGGAATTTTTTTTAAATCAATTCTGATCAATCGGCTGTCGAAAAAAAATTAAAAATCTGCTCAGTTTCAAAAAAGATTATAATGAAATTCACGATGTCGTTTTGGTTTTCCTATATTCAGAAAAATTATAAAAAAAGATTTTTTTTATCAAAAACATATTAATTGGATTTTTTTAATGGTAGAATAAAAATAATTTTTAAACCTGTTATATATCTGATTTATTAGTTATGGGTTAATATTTGGTCATACACGATCCGCCAATGAAACGGGATGATAGTGGGGCCTTGAGACAAAGTTGGCAAGTAGTGGGAGGGATGGTTACTGGCGTTTCACCACCTGCTCAATTTACCATTTAGTTGCAATGGATCCTTGGACGGTTGAACAACGCGGCTACGCGGTGAAACCGTAATATCAAAATGGCGAAAGTTTTGTTCAAACTCGACTTGGTTTCCGACGTCATTTTAACATACCACGTAACCAACCTTTTCCGTCACATATTACAATTACAATTACAATTACAATTCGAACATGGATAAACAACCTCGAGCAAACGGGATCAACGTCTAAAAAAAACAGGCGGGAGTATAAAAACTGTTCCAACACCTGAAAACATCACAGCTGTTCAATAGGCTATGGTTAGAAGTCCTCGCCGATCAGCAAAACAACATGTCCTTAACATTGGAATAAGTGACACATCTGAGGGGGATACCTAAAAACAAAAGTGTTTCAAACATATCCACCCACAACCATTCAAGCCCTCAAACAACGAATTGTAGTCGAGATTGCGGCTATACCTGTCAACATGCTGCGAGAGGTCATGCAAAACTTCCAAGCCAGGCTCCAAGAATGCCTTAACTGCAATGGAGGACATTTGGTAGACGTAGTGTTCAGAAAATAATATTTGTATTTTTAATTATTTACTAAGAAAATATTAATTTTTTTTTCAACAACCAATTACTACATTTATTCATCCCGTTTCATTGGTGGACCCTGTATTTATTAAAATTTCTAACTTACAAAAGTATAGCAAATTTGTGATTCTAAAAAATCACACTTGGGAGGAAAACAAATAAACCCTGACCGCCTTTGAACTTGTAATTTTGATTTTCTCTAGAACAATCAAATTCTTTTCTGACAAATTTGGTACCTTTACGTTGAGTAATAACTTTGAATAACTTGAGTACTTATGACCAAAATCTGTTGATTAAAAATCTCATAGGACTACATAATTTTTTCTGTGTTTAGTATTCGAAAAAGACACTTAAATACAACAATACACATAAAACAACAATACTATAGTTTATTTTTCATTTAGACTTCTATAGAGTAAAACAATTTTAAAAGTAAAAAAGTTTTTTCAATGTTTATGCAAAATTTTCTTTTCAACCACAGAATCTAAAAACCTGCTTTACCTGATATTATTCACAAAGCCTGGAAACAATTTTCAGTGAAGGATTTTGGAACCTCCACTCTCTGAGATTACAAAGGTATTGTGTATTTATCTAGAAATGGACGTCAATGGAAACGTTTCTTATAAATTATTACAAAAACAAGTTGTATAAAATGTCTTGTCTGAGACTGGATGAAATATATCGTAGATCGAAGTCAGACAGATTAATTGTTATTTAAAACAGAAGGAATTGTATTTTTTTCTAAGCTTTCTTTATAAATTTACGTTTTAGTGAACTCCGACAGGTAAATAAGCTTTTGGAGCGTTATGACAAGCTCCAGGCAAGGGAACACAAAATGAGCACCGATTTATTTCCAGAACACGTTTTTTCACGTTATTTATAGAGCACATTTTTTATAGTGTTTACATTTACAACCAAAAATATTGAAATTAAGAGAGAAAATATTACAAATAGATAAAAATTGTTCAATTTTGTTTCGTGTTTAAGGAAAATTAAAATATTTTTTTTTAACGTCCGACTATTGTGCACACTTGGGCTAATGCAGACGATGGGATGATTTATAGCGTATGAAAATACCAAACCCTGGCCGGGAATCGAACCCGGGTCCTCGGGGTTAAAGCCCAATACGTTATCAATTAGGGCCACCGAGGCGGCTTTATATTTTTTTAGTTATTCGAATTTCTCGTCTGATTGTAAAAACTGTAAAATGACAGGCTGTAAACATTGAACTGTAAGAGAGGGTATTTATCATGGTATAAAATTACATTTTAATGGCTTTCCATGGTATTGCATTTCGCTCTAAACCAGCGCCCCTTCATTCTTGACATATGCAACCAATTAGACGCACGTGTCATTTGGCACGGCATTTAATTTCTCGATTGGGTAAGGCCTAAATATTGCAGTTAATTTGTCAATGATTACTTTTTGCCGCAATTACATTTTATGCCTTTAAAGCAGCGTTCCTTTGATGTACTAGTCTGCATATAAAATAAAACAGCATAAAATCAATAAAGTAGTTCAATAAAGTTGTTTTTATATTATTTCAATCTCAATGATAACAAATCAGTTGAAAGAAGATATTCCAATATTTCATTTCTATACATAAAACATTATGCTTTTGTTTTTAAAAAAACTTGAAATAAAATCATAAGCTTTCCCAACTTCAACAATGCTTATCGTTAGTATTATTGATTTTCTGGCTATATTGTTTTATTTGCATTTTATTCATATTTGAAGATACACAATTCAAACCAGTGTACCAACATTTAAAAATAAATTGTTTGTGAACAAGCAATACATAAACTGTCTCACATTAAATTATTCTCTCCTCACCCGAAAAAGAACTTAGTAAATAGACAAAAACAGCGTAATTTCTCAAAATTGAAACACTAAATTTTACTCAAATATTTAACTCACATCAGCGTAACAAAAAATTAAAACAGAAGACATTTACAGTGCGATAGGAAATAAAGAAACAGACTTAAAAGCATAGTAGTAAAGTAGCAGTGGATAAATCAATTTCCCATTTTCCTAGACTACAAAATCGAACAAAAAGATGCTTAAATTACGTTTGCCTGCCGTTTTTATCTTCTAATTTTTGTTAAAACACTTCGACTGCTTCATTACTTATTCTTGTCTTGTTTTGTTTTTACGTTAATAAATTAGCCTCATGACTTATTCAAAGTGGCTTTTCCTTGTTTACAAAAAAAACTTTTTGACCTAATTTAAAAAGTAAAATCCACTCTATGCTCTACAGGCTGCAATGTGTCCCAATAAAGATACAAGCTATTAATTTACTGTCAATTGATAACTGTCCCACTGATTGTATTTAAATTTTAGAAACCTTTTATGAAAATTCTAAAAATATTGCTTGAAAATTACGGACTAAAATTTATAGAAACAAATTTCAAAACACAAACCAGTTTTATTATAAGAACTTTTATATTTACTACACAATTATTGATATTAGTTAATTATTTTTGTAATTGAATTACAAAATAAAACAATTTGTTAAAATATTAATTAAAACAAATAATGAAATTATGAAAAACGTGTTTAGGAATTAATAACAGAAAATTATTCTCAATCTGAAATCAGTGAAGATATACTAGCAACGAAATTTAATAAATTCACGAATTACAAGATCTGTCAAGAAATGTCTTGAAATTCGTATAATTTCTTCTTTAACTTATCGTTAACTTAGTGTAAATTTTTGGGAATAGGTATATAAGTTCCTTTAAAAATTCCTAAAAGAAAACCATGTGACCAGTCTAAAAATTCATTTTCACAACCAATCCAACAGCCATGGAAGATTAGTAGTAGTAAAAGGGTTTCCAAACGAGTTGGGGCTTACGATTTTTTGAAAAATAGTACCCTTATTTTTGGAACAGCAAAATGCAGCATTACACTTCTAAAGGTACCTGTTTGCAGTCATTATGCAGGCACCATAGCTGCCTTTTGATCTTAACTGCTTCTGTTCATGAGTATTTTTTGTTCAGTGATTTACTAATTAAAGTAATGTTATGCCTGTTTATCACACATTTAAGGTATAAATTAGATTCATTTGAGAATAAAATGCGTTCTTGCCAGTCTGGGTCAACTCTATGATACTTAACAAAACGCGGGCAAAAATCAACTGAATTAGAATCATTTTCCAAAATATTATAAACTAAATGGCTTTTAAAACCTTTTGCTTTACACCTTTTTCTTCTTATTTGCACAATTTATTTTATCCAACCAGTATGTAAAGAAAATTTTCTTACTGAATTGCGTTTGTCTGATTATCGCAGTATTGAACGCACATTTTCCTTTATTCTTTCATTAGTAGATTTTTTTATAAAACAACCAGTTTTCATTAACAAACATTCTATTTATAAATTGACATTTTTTGTTACTGATTCACGATCTGGATACCCCTCTATGAAATATCGTATGGACTTCTTTTCCATTTTAAAAATAATTAACTATTTATACTGGAAAACTAATTATGTTTTAAACAGCTGTTTAACAATACAACATCTGTTTTTAAGAATTTTTAACAGCTATATTTTGTAATGAATGTAGTTTTATATCTACTGTATTTGTAAAAATTAATATTTGTATTTTAAAAACGCCATTTTGTTCCAATTAATTTCTGTAAAGTTAAAATGTTCACAAAAAATATTAAAAATCATTGTTAAAACATCTGTAAAACGTCAATAAATAAATAAGAAAATGAGCGGCACTAAACAATTTTAAGAGGGTGACATTGTATGATGATTCCCTCATAAAGAAAATATTACACTACATATTCCTTTGTAAAAGATTGTTGATAAAAGTTATTTTATCTTTGATGGTAATGGAACAACTTTTATAAAACAATTCAATGTTGATATTTCTTTTATAAAATATTAAAACTGGCATTACTTTAAAAAGGATTTGTTCAAAGGCATTTAAAAAAGAAACGATATAGAGCCAAAGGGGATTCTAAAGTGTTTTTGTATTAACATATTTCATACAATAATAATGAACTGCATTTATTAATATTACAGAAACATACAAATGATTCTAACTTAAACATTAAATGCCATTTAGTTTCGTCTGCCCGAGTAGAAAACCTAATAAATAAATGTAATTTTAACACCTCGTCAGTATATTATAGCAACACTTGAACAAACAATCAAACACTAATAAAATCTTAAGAAATCATAACTTAATAAAAAATAACAGAACCAAGTTGACACAAAAAATCAGATTATTCTTTTTAACCTATCACAACCAAACCACTTTTTGCGTATTTCTGGTAATACATAACGTAAGCTTAAGAGATATTCGACGTTCTGTAGTAGTTTTTAATTGCATACTTCGCCTCGTCCTTTTATGACCAATATTTTAAGATAAGTTTTCCACATCTATTCTGAAAATTTTGTTTGTAAACCATCGATCATTGTTGTCTCTAATGTAACCTTTTCTCCAAAATCCTGGTACCTGGTTTGCCCTCTCTATCCCGCTCTTTCTTTTTGATTTTTTAAAAATGTTCTTTGATTTTTCCTGCCTAGGCCAGAGGAGTATTGTCCTATCAAGGGACAGTATGTAATCTGTGACATTTTCACTAAATGCATATAATCTTTAATGCCACCAAACCTTGAAACAAATTATATTTTCACTTATTGATAATACAGCCAGTATTTTAACAGACTTTCCACAGGCACATCAAGTTCCTAAATACATAATTAATGTAAATTAAAAGTAACGTATAAATATAAAGTAATAACAGTTTACAAAAAAGCACAATTAGGTGTAAAAATCCATTAACATCAAATTTGTTAAATCTATGTACAATGTGTCCCATGAAGAGGTTTACGCATTTGATCCGCCATTATTTTCTCATTCCTCCATTGATCAATTTGAAGCTATACGAACTTTTTAAAGACCAGAATAGTATGTGAGAATTGCATGTGGCTGTTGTTTGTAGAAACAAAATGGCGGCTAAAATAAATAAATTTTATCCCTCAATATATTAGTATTTTTTTAGATTTGCCGCCCAGATTTAACCGTATATGGATTTTTCTTATGGGGATATTTAAAGGAACAAGTGTACACCCGTAGTTTTATGAACGATGACGATTTTGAAACGTGTTATCGAAGAGGAATTACTTCGGATACCTCAGGAGTTATTTTCAAGAGCGTACGATTAATTTGTTTGGCGTTGTTATCAGTGTGTGGCTGTGGGTAGTTTCAAGTTGGAATAGGTCTGTTATATGAAATGTTCATTGCTATTTAGTTTTCTTTTAATTAGTTTGTATTGCATTATTAAAAAAAAACTAATTAAAAATAAAATTTTGTTTGAAAAAATAATGTTCTATTTTGGACGCCATTTTTTTTTTCTACAAACATCAGCCATTCGCCAATTCGCACATACTATTTCTGGTGCCTTCTTTTAAGAAGTATGTATAGTTTCAAAATAATCAATGGAGAAGTGAACAAATAATGGCGGATCAAATGCGTTAACCTCTTCGTGGGACATATTGTACATTCTCTAATCAGTATTCCTCATTGCTTACCCCATATTCCAGTATCGTCTTGCACACAACACTGGAAATGGTCTACTTTACGGAGAAAGGTACGTTATTTTTAAGAATAAAAATCTCTCATTCCGTACATTAATAAAATCAAATTTAATAGTTGAAATCATTTACTTGGCAAGGCAGTTAAGGAACAATGATGGAGGTATTTGAAAGCATTGAGAACTACAAAAGCCTTCCCAATCCCCCTCCCGAATGCCATTTTCCCTTATAGCCTAACCTAACATAACACCCTTTGTAAAACCAATAATTTTGATTTTTTTCTAAATTAACAGTAACTCCCCAAGTATTACAGTAAAAATTAATCCTATATTGCAGTGACTCTGGCGTATCATCAAACAAAACAATATCGTCTGCACATAAAAACACCTTTACACAAGTATTACTAGCTAATTTTATACCCCTTCTCAAATGTTCACACAAGTAATTCATGTACGAAGCAAGTAACAAAGTGAAAGTAGCGGTGGGGCATAAAACACCAAACTGTTAAAAAATTGCTTTTCTATAAACGACAAATAAACTGCTTCTTCAAACGAAAACAAGCAGTTGGATTTGGACTGGTTAAACAAGGAACGGCTTTCCGCACTACCACACCTACGTTCTATTCGAACGTTGCCGCAAGCACTAAAACTGTTTTAATGCTGTTTGCCTGCTAACTGCTTTCCTGCTAACTGCTTTACTTCTACCTCCTTTCCTGCTAACTGCTTTTCTTCTCCTGCTTTTATGCTTTTTCCCAAAGTTTTTTTTTTTTGTGTTTAACGTCCGACTATTGTGCACACTTGGGCTAATGCAGACGATGGGATGATTTATAGCGTATGAAAATGCCAAGCCCTAGCCGGAAATTAAACCCGGGTCCTCGGGGTAAAAGCCCACTACGCTATCAACTAGGCCACTGAGGCGGCTTCAAAATTGCTTGTTGCTTGTAGTGAAGTAAGAACTGTTTGGTCAATGTCAACGTTTATCTCTATTTTGTTGCGAGTTGTAGTTATCTCTACCTCACACATTTTGTAGATACAGAGATTAATTTTATTTAAACATATTTTTTATATTTATTAACAATCATAAATATTTTTTAATCAATTAAAAATATTCTAAATCGTTTGTATTTTGGTAAATATGCAAAGAACTATTTAATTTTTAATTAAAAAAAAGAATGCTTCTATTAGAAATTCATCGCATTTTGTACATAAAATGGCTTACATAATTATTACGTTTTGATAATGTAATTTAATTATTACTACACTTGTAAGGATTATTTTTATCCTTTCTAAATGCTTTATACCCAAAAACAGTTAAGGACATGGTGGCAGTGGGAATGAAAAAGTAGTCTTAGAAAACTGAACCTATGTGCTTTATGTTTTAGCTGCTAATACAACTTTGAGTTTCAGTTTTCTAAACCTGTTTCTTCCAACTGTTTTAAAAAGCAGATTTTTTCCTCAACAAACAGTTTGTTGACGTTTTGTAAAAATAGCAGAAACGCCCACCTCTAAGTGAAAGAAGACAACAGTGTTTTACACCTTTCAAAAGTTTACATACCCCCCCCCCCCACTAACACTACACTTGGGAAATAGTTTCCTTATAAAGTGATGGCAACAATTTTAAAAATTTAATGATAAACACGTATTGTTAAATTTACAGAAAAAAGAAAATCATTTAAATTTATACAGTAACAATAATTCTTCGTAAATTTAGTATGTCAGCAATATTAAATAATTAAAACGTATTGTTGTTACTAAGTAGCGTTTCCGGATCCGGCTTGACTATTTCTCTGAGAGATTTAATAAAATGTCTTTAACATGTATTTCATATATGTTAGTGTGTTATGTATAAATTATCTGAAATACTCGGAATCGTCAAGGTGATTCAGGTGTAAACAGTGAATTCCCTTTTATTTTAAATATCACGAGATAATATTTCATCAAGAAATACCGGATTTATGTTTTCCCAGGTGGAAAAATTCTTAGAAATTTCATATGTGGTTTTTCCGTTTGTTTTGATTTTAAAATGTGCAAACTCATATCAAGCAGAAATGTTGCTTTAAGCGGTATAAAAAATATGATTGTTTATAACATCTCATTTAAACCTTCCTTTTGTTTTGAAGGTCACGTGTGCAAAATTCACCACGTTTTGTATAAAACTGTGGATTTGTATGAATAACAATCAGGCACTCTTTTTATGGAGTATTTAAAGATTTAATATACTTTATATTTATAAAATATTTAACAAAACATAGAAGATTAATTATGCCATGGACAATTTTGTCTTAATTCATGCATTGAAATGCTTAGTTTTTTGTTTAGCCACTTTTTTTTAGCAATTTATATCTTTTGAAAAATGATATTAATGTAATATTTTGCAAAACACTCAACATAAATTTAATGGCAGTATTCCACTGATGTAATAAAAGCGAATCTCTAAGAAATAATAACATTTAATACTGTCAAACTAAAATAAATAATATGCAAGTTATAAATATTACATATATTATTACGGTGAGCATTTCACAAGTAATCACTTTTAACTTGTCAATGATTATGATGTAATCATTTCAAATCAGTGTAGTAAGTGTATTTGAATGAGCACTCGATATATGTGTTTTATGAATGCAATTTTAACCACTCTCTTGACATGTTCTAGAAGTCAGGATTGGTGCTCATTTCATGTTTTTCAGTCTGGGTTTGACCACAATAGTCCTCCGAAGATTCTTTCCACGATTTCCAAAGATTCGGGAAGTTTAATGATAATTGACTTCTTTACTGGAGTGGAATCACAGTAAACAGCTGAGCCGCCTCGGTGGCCTAGTGGATAGCGTACTAGGCTTTCACCCCGAGGACCCGGGTTCGATTCCCGGCCAAGGCTTGGCATTTTCATACGCTATAAATCATCTTATCGCCTGCATTAGCCCAAGTGTGCACAATAGTCGGACGTTAAACACCAAAAAAAAAAAGTAAACAGCTGACTCGCTGACGTCATAGAAATGAATTTTAAAAAATCAAGTAAAATTATTTTTTCTAACACTTTTTTAAAAAATCTGATATCTACATTACAATGTTAAATTCTGCATAAATTTGCATTTACAGAGATTAAATTTTATTGAAAAATTTCGTTAACAACGATCAGGGTTTTTTTAGTAAAGTAAAATTTAAAATATTAAATTATGCACATTTTAATATTTATCACTATTGGAAATTTAAGCATACATTTTTCAAATGTGTTTAAATAAAAATTTATTAATTTTACATTAGCCATAGTTCATTATATTTTTTAAATTTTTTATATACTTTCACTTAATAAGTTCACTAAGTGTATTTTATTACTTTTTGAAAATACGCACTCGTTACGTCAGCCAATCAGCTGATTTCCAAGAAAACGATTTTCAATTTTATTTGATCGTTTTCAAAAAAGTATAGTTTTACGGCATCTTTTTGTTTTCAAAATAAAAGACAATAAAAGTTTATAAAAGCATAACTTTTAAGGTTAAATTTTAGATGGCGCAACAATGAAATTGCTTTTTGCAATTGTCTCTGAAGCGACAGTGTTGACACAAAGGAGGGAAACTTTCCAAAGAACAAATTCCCTCCAGACGTATCTTATATACATTTAAAGCCGTCTTGGTGGCCTAACCTCACTTTACACACTGTTTAATTTAACCCAAACCAAACTGACGTTGCTCTTCATGAATTTGTTTCTTACAAAGCAACAAAATTCCTCGAATGTTTATTTTTACACGAAAAATAATGTAAAATTCATGTATTTTAAATCGGATTTCACCATCGCAATGAATGTTTAAATATGAACTGTAAATTTTAAATTGTATTGAAATTGCAAAAATGTAACCTGATCGCCATTTTTCAAATTTTCAAAAACAGTTTAAGATGAGAACGCTGTAATTTCTTCCAGCTTTTGAATGACAATAATCTTGAAAATTTCCAACAAACCGATTTTGCTTTGTCAAAGACTTTTCTGAGCTATCACTAAAAATCAATTTTCGTTCTAAAGTCATACAACTGCCAATTTTCAAAAAAAAATCGCTACGACTACAATTTTTGAGTCCTCGCAACTTTTTTTCACAATAATATTCAGATTTACGTATATTTAAAAAAAAATCTAGGATAACGGTAGTCACGCTATTCTTCACTAATACCATGTTACAAAGCACTCTTGCGTGACAGCCGACATAAAAGTATTATCTTTTAAATGAAGAGAAAAACCTCGTTGAGTAGTTCAAAATGAATCTCCACACTTAACGTTCTCGAAGATTGGACAGTTTACAGCTGTTTGATTTCCCGAGGGACGTCTGTTCGTCATAAACAACTTCCATTACCTCATTACTGTAGTTGCTCGAGTTTAGCCTCGCATTACACGGATATAGTTACATTACTGTAACTGTAATGTTAGTTCAACCTCGTTTTACTGTAAAAGACGCGTTACGATACCCATAAATTTCTGCTATGGGCGAGAAAACCCCAAAATCAGATTTAGCACGAAATTTGGCCGCGTATTTAAAAATCACAATCACATCTGTCCCGCTGACTTGATGGAAGCAAATTTCAATTCGTATACTGTTTATCTTACCTTCTTTTTGAAAGTCCACCACAAACAGCATTACAATCTACGTATATTACCATCAAAAACACTTAAATTGCATTAAAAATAAGAAAATGAACCCTGACCGATGTCAAATTATATTTTTAGAATTGTAACAACTTTAAAAACTGAAACGTGTGAATTCATTCAGATTTTAACGTTGAAGAAAGTAGATTTTCAAAAATTGTTTAAGACAAAAGTGTTGATTGTTTAAAGACTCGAAATGGCCGCCATTTTGAAGCTGTTGAATGAATTCTGTTTGACAAACTTGTTTAATGAAATTATTAGTAACAGGATCGATTTTTGTATAAAGCAGTTTTTAAAGTAGTTTTAAATCGACGCTCGCGTTCTAGAGAAAGACCCTCTCTGACCCCCGTCAGGTGATCTAGAACTAAGGGATCAGCGCATATTTGAAGATCCCCGGTCTGGGTTTTACCACGATGGCAGCTGCAATAGATTATTTTTCATTGAAAAATCGCCAATAACTAAGAGTCTAGGAGACTACGCGATTAAATCAAAGTAATCGCTGCACGCAGCTGTCTCGCTGACGTGATAGAAGTGAATTTCCAAACGTCTTTATCTTACCCTTTTTGAAATTCTAATTTCACCATCTCAATCAGCATTAAAATTTGCATAAATTAACACTTCAAATTTTCAAATTAGTCCAACGGATTTTGAAAATTTAAAATGCTAATTTATGCTGTTTTTAACGCTGATTACGAGGGTAAAATCGCATTTTCTAGTGACACAAAGTAATGACGTTAAACCAAAAAAACTAAATAAACCAATTGTCATAAACAGTCTGTTAAATGATGAACTAAAATAGAGGAAATTAATAGCGTTATTGATTCATGACATAAGTTATTAGGGTGATTTTAATCTGACCTAATACCACATAGATTTAGTTTATTTCAATAATTTAATTTTAATTTATTAACTTAATTTATTCGTTCAGAGTTGGCAATTTTATTAATTACTTAAGTTAGTAAACAGGTAAAATCTACCGTATAAATAAAAGGCAAGTCAATTTACATTAACTTGCAAATAAAACCGTTCATTACTTTGTGGAATACTCAATTAATTAATATTACTATAAATGTTTTATTTTATTACTCTATGTAATGTTAGTTTAACTGTGTTTGAAGTGAAAAGTTTTATATCATGGTTGACAAAACATGTGTATAAACATTTGCTTTTGCATTATGATTGATTCCGTAAAGCATACTTCAAAGCTTATATAACTGTTCTTGTACATAATAATAATATGTAGACTTGAAGTGACTATTTCTAAACAGCTGATTTTGCACAACAGCTGTTGCTTCCATGTCATTTCAATTGAGGTTATGTTTATTGTTCTTGTTAATTTTAAAAATGTGTATTTTCTGAATTTGTGTAGTTAAATTATTTAATGAATATGCGACACCTATATCAATTTTTCAGTCCCAGAATCATAAACATTATGTTTATTATTATACTTAGGCTATTAAACCCGTTCCTGCATGGTCCTAAATTTTTATTAAAATAACTAAATCACAATAGTGAAAAGTACACAGTCAGGCATGCTAAAAATTAGTCACTTCTGTCGGCTAGTTCAGCTATTGCCTACTTTTTTGCATAATTAAATCATTAATTATTAATATCAGATATTAAATAAAAATAATAACTTTACTCGAATTTTGTAATTTGTAAAAACATCAATTCCAATATTTTTCTTCATTTAATAATTGTTTTTTTTTTTTTTTAATGCGAGCATAAAAGTTTTCACTTCTGTCGGCACTATTCCAAGTAACAAAACGTGATTTTTTCACTGTAAAAACGCATTGCAAATATTCATTTAGATACAATGTATCTGTGATATACAATAAATAATCGAAAGAATTTGCCGAAAAACCCCAAAAATCAGTTCATCATGTTATGCGTTTATTTAAAAATTTTAAATTATCAAAATGCTTTTAATTAAAATGTTTGACTTTATTCCTTACAAAAGACAAGTCCCTTTGAGTTTGTGCAAAGGAAGGAAGGAATTGCTGCGTATAAGTCATCTCTTCAGAATATTTGAGATGACGTTTCGATATTTCTGGTATGTATAAAGAATTTATTTTTCCCAGTTAGCTAATTCTTACTTCGTTTAAAGTGTTTTGTTGTAATTCTTGTGTTATCCGCTATTAAATTTTGGTAAATTTTCCTTCTTTCTCTTCGCGTTTTTATAATATTCTAGGTAATCATCCCCGCTTTTTTAACGCTAAGGTAAGTGGCCACCAAATGCAGAGCAGAGTCGCGGTGAGCGGAGCGGACTACGCTTCCAAAACGCTATTGTTTTTAATGTAAGTGCGGCCACTGAAAGCGTAACGGAGCTGAGCGGAGTCGCTGGACGCGCAGCTTTGACTCTGTCTTGGTTCGGTTTCCAAGTGACTCTGCTTCCTCCATCACGTTGACCACGCCTCCAAACTTATTATTTCTAACGAGAAGCGACGTAGGTTACCGTTGCCAAGGTTACGGTTTTAAATATAAAGTTCTTAGAATCCGTTACAGTAGGCCTAAATATTTAGATTTAAAAGATACAAACGCGATCTTTAAACTGACTGATGAACTCTGCTTTTAGTTGCCGTTAACTTCATTCAGCTCAGCTACGCTCTTCTCAGATTAGTGTCGCTCCGCTCCGCATTTGATGGCCGCCTGCCTGAAAGTGCGCAATAATTTGATTACCCAAATTATGTTTTATTAAGCAGTTTTGATTTTTTACAAATTTTCAATTTTTAAAGAACTTTCTAGTCTTCGAGTTCGCTAAGACTATGTTCGATATATTCTAGATGTCCTTATTTTTTAAAACACTTAATTTCATTATATTAATTATTATTTACTTTAATCAACACTTAAAACGTCTGTCCCTATCTTTCATTAATTAATAGAACTTAATTTCGGACGTTATAGAATCATTCCATTTTCTAAAAGTCGCCATATCGTTCATTAAAAATAATTTTGTTTCATTCTTAAGGTAACGTTTTACACTCTTATTGTCTTCTTATATAGGTACTGCTCACTTTGGTCGCTAATTGGTAGACTCCGTTTTTTTTTTTTTTAATTGATATTTGGGGCGAAGACCCCTCTATCCCCGACTTAATGCATTCCATTACATGCTACTCCTCCCACAGTTTTAAGCCGATCTCAATGAAATTTGAAATATATATTCTTCTAGGTCTCAGGGGTGCATACTTCGACTTTTGTCCAAAAATTTTAAAATAACCTAGTTATTGATGAAAAAGCCTCCCATTTGTTTTGTGTGTGTAAGACAGAGACAGTAACATGTCATTTGAAATATATATTCTTCTAGGTCTCAGGGGTGCATACTTCGACTTTTGTCAAAAAATTTTAAAATAACCGAGTTATTGATGAAAAAGCCTCCCATTTGTTTTGTGTATGTAAGACAGAGAAAGTAACTGTTTGCTAGACGAAGATAACGTCCATCGCCGCTGCGGTATACGTCACTACTTACGTACGCGAGCAAACTCATCAAAATTACGTGAAACAATGAGTCAGGTAGGAGGGGTTCGGGGTCAGGTTTGGGTTTGGCGAAGTGATAAGTCAGTAGTTTTCCGGTTGCGGGTCGTGAACATACCACGTCCAAGAGGCAGAGGTAGAACTTTAATCGGTCGCTTGACGATAGATCAGCGAAACTATCGAAATCGATTCGCAAATATAAACAATGATGATAATCAACCTGGGAGTGTTAATTTTCAAAATAACACGCAGTTCAGACATTTGCAAATTGATTTCGAGGATGCTTTGCAAACCCTACAGTTATTTGAGTGCAATAATTGTTCTAGAGTTTTGATTAAAAACAAAGTATTTGATGTGTGCTCACAGTGTAAAAAAAAATCGAAACCAATAATATGAATCCTGGAGTTATTCTAAGTGAACTCGAAAATTTAACTTTTATTTAACTTATTGCGAGAGTGCAGCCTGTGATGCGCGTATACAGAGTCAAAACGCGCGGAATGCCGGGACAGTTTGCATATAAAGGCAATATAATTAATATTGGTTAAAATATCGATGAAGTAGTACGATTATTGTCCCGAACTGCATCGAATTTGGATGTGCTTATTGTAAGGAGAGATGGTGTGGATCAACATTGGGATTTTCGCGTCAGGCAACAGAAAATAATTGATGCACATTACCGAATGTTTAATTATTCATTTGTGTAAAAAAATTATTCTTATACTTTTTATTATTCATAATCATAATAAATCATTGCTTCGCCCCATTTGTCCAGGGGGATTCCTAGTTATATTAATATCATGATATTGATATATCGTGGTGAAGGAGGGGTAGTTTGCTTTTACTAGATTCGGACTACTTCTGAAACTACGACATGCATCTAGCCAGGACGAACGTGTTTTAAAAATAAAATGAAATAAAAAAACTATATATATCGTGTCTAATAATTACACTTAATCAGAAGAAAGGATAAATGTTTGTATACAAGTGGTGTAAACAATTTGAAAGCATAACTATTTTCTCTTTTCTTCTGATGACGTGTAATTATTAGACACAAAAAACGAATATTTTTATTTGATTATATTTTTTGTAGTCCTGTTCTTTTCTAATATGAAATAATACATGTAGGTTATGTGGGTTGCGAAAAAATTTCAAGCTGAAAGTTGGTTCCATGACAGAAAAGTTTTGGAACCAGTAGTTTAAACAATTTAAACAGACGTTAGTAAAACATTAAAAGTAAAACTATAGTAAAAACATTATAATACGGTCACAAGACTGGAAGTGACTTATGCCGCGGAAACTTTATTTAATCTAAGAAGCCGAAACAGAATAGAAGAGCTTCAAAATGTGGAAAGGAAAATATTGAGAACCATTATCAACAAAAAACACATGGTAGAAGGAACATACACTCTGCTGCCAAGTTCAGTCATCTACCAGGATAATGAACATCTGTTAGATAATATTAGAAAGAGGAGCCAGCCGCCTCGGTGGCCTAGTTGATAGCGTACTAGGCTTTCCCCCCGAGGACCCGGGTTCGATTCCCGGCGAGGGCTTGGCATTTTCATACACTATAAATCATCCCATCGTCTGCATTAGACCAAGTGTGCACAATAGTCGAACGTTAAACACAAAAAAAAAGAGGTGACTGGCTTTTTATGGACACTTAATAGAACAGGACCTAAAATAATTAGGGATAACGGAGGAACGTCTGAAAGAAGGAAGGGAAAAACCAATTCTTAGGAATAAAAACACTAGATTAAAATTTAAAGAAGGAACAAAAAGAGTTTCCTTTTACTCGGAGGAAGTTAGACTACAGAGATCTATAAGACTGAAAAAGTATTGGGAGACTCTCAAAAACCTAAAAGAACCAAAGTTGAAAGCCCAAAAGAACCAAAATTGACTAAATGTGCTCCATTAAGGGCTAAAAAAAAAATTAAAAGTTCGGCAGTAGCTAAATAACGAAAAAAATCCTGACCTAATAAGGGGGGGGTTGTTACGGTTTTTCGATTTGCACTCGATAAAGAACTGTAATTTCTGTTATATTTGCAATGCAAATATGGAAATTACGTTTTTCTTAAAATGAAACTATTACTTGATAATAAATAAACTTAAACAAATATAAGAAAACTTTTGTAATACCTATTTTATTAATACAGTTTAAAATTATCGATTTTCAAAAAACCACATTATCTTTTTTCAGTTTACCAAGGAACGTTTTTCCTATTATATTCACGAAAAAGCAAATTTTCATAAAAAAATTTTCGACACGAATGATATACTCCACTAGTGCCTAGACGGGGAGGGAAGATTTGTTGCGTAATCAAAGATTGGGGGGGGGGAAATTTCCACTTAGGATTTTATGAAAGGAAATGATCTTTTGCAAACATTTGTATAATTTTTGAATTTTGTATTAAATCTTATGATAGATACTCTTGACACAGCCATACAAGTACATTACATATACTAGTATGATTAATTAATTTGGGGGGGGGAATTTGTTCCGTTAGTTTTGACGGGGATTGCCACCTGAGGTATCCATTGTACTAAACTCGGTTATAAAATTTCACAAATGAAAATTAAAAAAGGAATGAGATTATAACGTAACGAGAGCTTTCTGAGAATCACGTGACATTAAACTGTCGGATATAGCAGCTGGTTTTACAAAAAAGGTAATTCTATAAAAACTACAATCACATTTAGACTTACACAATTAAAATTAAAATTGCAGGTTAAAATAAACTTTCACCTTCGTTCTGCTAAAATTAGTTATTTAGAAAACAAAATTTACCTACACTAATAATACGCAAACATTTTCACATAGAACCATTCATTGTTAATATTCTTACATTATTTTATACATAAGTATTTTTTTAAATAACATATCTGCCTACTATAGACAACAAATCGCCTGCAAAACGAAAACAACATACAGGTAAAGCCATACTGTGGTGCGCTCAGGTGACCAATTCAAGAACTAATCGAAACAAAGATACAGGTACAGGTAGTATTAAAAAAAATCTTGTAATCGTTTTGTCATTTTAAACCACTTATATTCAATTTTTAATTTTATAATCAACCTTTCGTTCCTTTTACAAGTTCAAGAGAATGTCAATTTAGCCTACTTTAGCAGTTTTATTGACATGAATCAATTGCCAATTCAAGGACGTAAAATCAATTATGCCGTGAAGTTTTGATGGTTGCTGGTTATAGTTGCTGTTCGGACTGTACAATAGGCTCGACTTGGAATAGTTTAGTTTTGTTCACTGTTCAGTAACACGAGTTGGTGCCTTAACTAAGTGTGGGTGTGGATCGGACGCTTAAATGCGAAATAAATTTTATAAACTTGGTTCAGTGTTTGTGCAGTTTAGTGTGACTTGTTGTTTTGTTAGTGAATGTGAAACGATATGGTTTATAGATGACACGAAGTGATGATATATGAAAAATCTTAACTAAATATCTGTAGGCTACATGTTTGTTGTTATTTCAACTTCCCAGTTATTTTAATATAAAAGGGGCCTATATTCTTAAGTGCAATAAAAAAACATTGTTAGGCATTGTCATTGTCTTGTATTATGGGAACTGTGCAATACAATTTAATTCAATAAGTAGGTAATATTTAACCTTTTACGTAAGGCTACATAATCCCTACTGCCAACTTTTTGCAAATAACGTCAACAGACAGAGAAACCGTTTACAACAGCCTACATAATCTCTTTAGGCACAAACGTTTGCACACTTTCAAAGTAACATTGTAAATAACTTCATTTACATTTCTATGATAAGTACTGCTAAAATCACATTTAGCTTTTCACTGATGATTCAATCGTTGTTTATTAGAATCACGGGGCGTGGCCACCTGTAAATTGGAACAGCGTTCCAAGTTTCGAATCGTTTCACCTAGCAAACATGGCGCCACGTGCCAAAACAAAAACAATCTTTCAACAATGGGTCACTCTGAGCTGGGTTTTCTTTGTTGTAAATGGACAAGAGGGTCAGTATTATGGAAATCAACAGCCAGCACTACCCTCTCCGGGGGACGTCAATTACAGAACTTACGTTTATAACAGTCGAAGGTATGGACAATCGAATCCTCAGAATTACCCCAGGCAACCACCGCAAAATATAAACCCCAACAATTACAATCCGGAAATAAACAGAGGGCTGCCTCCAGGAGAAGATCCTTACAGATTTACACCATATGTGGATGTGAGTAATTTTATTCTTCTGTTTTAAATAAGCTAAATTTATTTAGTTATAGTTCTTAGTGAACCTCAGCTTATTTCTGAACAACACGTGCATTGACTAATTCAAAACAAATTTACTCTTACATTTTAAATTATTATTGTAGAAAAACGTATAGAAAATGAACTTTGTGTAATATTTTTTTTGGAACGATATATATTTTCCTAATGAAGTTTTTTTTATTTGTTCTTTAATTCCTTAAGTAAATTTTAAACATTGTTGTTAATTTGCTATTTTTATTATAGGCTATTAATAAAATTTAACTACATTAATGCTAGCGTATTGTTATTCGGAAAAATCTAGCCAGGTTTAAATAAATATTTCTGAAATTCAAATTGAAGTTCTGTATGTTGGCAGACCCTTTTAGAAAAATAAGTTAACCTGTCAATTTTTGTGGTTTTTTTTTTTTTAAAAATTCAAGTTATAAATTGTTTTAAATCATCAAGGAAAATTGTAACATTAGCTTAATGTAGTTTCACAAATATGTCCCTAAATAAAAGAATTTTATGAAACTGTATTAGTGTTTTAATTTGCCTGGAGTTTCACCAAGTAGGCTACCCACTGTGTAATAGTACTGATTTTTGTATTGAGTTAAAAAAGTTATTTTCAAGATATTTAAATTTCACTAACTGTGAATCCCTTCGTTTTTATAATTATTTTTGTTTTGTTTATGGTATCCTATACTCTAAGCTTAGTAGTAAAACGTAAGCTGTCATTAAAAAGTGCTTATTGCCTAAATTAAATAGGCTGATAAATTTTAGTAAGACTTCAAAGTAAATATTTCTTTAAAACATTATTAAATGTTTAAACAATATTGTTTACATTTAAACAATATTAAATGTAAATATCAAACATTTCTGAGTAAGTCGTTAACTGTAAAAAGACGTAATGAAGAGTTAGTAGCAAAATATCTAACATTTTTAGAAAAAGGTGGCAGTCGCATAACTGCCAACAGAAGTGACTACTTCTTATCACGAGTTATGGCTATATATTTTACACCACAAAATAAAATTTACAGTCGATTTTCAAAATCATGAGTACGTTCATTTCAGTTTAATGTATTTCTAAATACAATATTATATGATTTTAAGGTTTTTTACCAAGACATAGATTTTTGCTATTCGACACTAAAATAGGCTATAACTGACCATGGGAGAAGCACGGAGTTCCAAATGTATTCATGCTACTCTTAATATCTGACCCTGTGACTTATTAATTGTCATTGTAAATGCCAACTTCAATGGAAACTGCAATATTTTAATTTGAAAAGGCAGGTTGTTTGGAATTATAAGATTGTTTCAATTAAAATCATTGCAAATATAAGCTTATAAACAATAATTTTATAATAAATAATAACAGAGATTCAGATTTTTAAAACGGGAATACATTTATGTCCATCTCAAGTACCTAAACCATGTTCATTTTAAATTTCATCTCAATTTGTCCAGTGGTTAATGTATGATTAAATAACAAACAAAAACACACACATAAACTTTCAAATTTAAAATATTATATTAAGAAGTATAAAATATTATTAAAACGTCACTGTTGTAGCCGTCACGGTTAACACATATCACAAAACTGACTACTAAATAATTCAGTTGCACTGGGTAAGTAGTATAATGGCATTTAAATATTTATTATTCACATCTACCAATATATAATAACGTATAAAACGTCACTGTTACACAGTTAACACTTGTCACAAAACTAAATACTAAATAAAGTTGGACTGGGTAAGTAGTATAATGGCGTTTAAAATAATTTAAATATTTATTATTCACACCTACCAATATATAATAAACGTATAAAACGTCACTATTACACAGTTAACACGACACAAAACTAAATAATTAAGTTGGACTGGATAAGCAATATAATGGCGCGAACATACAAGTTTTCACTTCAAAAATACATTTTAAAACAAAAATGTATATAAGAGCGTGATGCGTGACGGCAAACTGAATTTTTTTCCAGTGCAAAACATACATCCATACCCTGCCGTAAGAAGTATTCACTTCAAAAGAAACACTGTAGCCTAATGTTGAAAAGTAAGGCATGTCATTTTTTTTCTTTCCTGTTTAGTAAAGAGTATTCATCCAAAATTAAACATTATAAAACAGTGATCAAGCCGGAAGCACTGTACGCAGCAGAAACATTAACCATGAATCGCATAGGCCAGATAGAAAAGCTTGAAATAACGGAAAGGAAAATCTTAAGAAAAATTATAGGAACAAAATTTCAGGATAATAAGGTAGTATATATAAGAAATGAAACTCTCTACAAGAAAATTGAAAAATTGTCAGATACTATGAGAAAAAGGAGAATAAATTTTTACGGCCATCTTCTTAGAATGAACTCTAATAGATTAACGAAACAAGTGTTTGATTTTTTCCATAATCGTAAAACAAAACCGAAATGGTTTAAAGAAATTGAAAAAGACCTAATAGAATTAAAAATTACAGAAGATTCATTGCTTGACCAAACTGCTAAGATAATTACCAAAGACGAAAGAATAAGATTCCAAGATAAAGCCAAAATAAAACCTAAAGCTATCATTTCAGAAGAGGAGAGGAAAAGAAGATCGGAAAGAATGAAGAGCTACTGGGAACAAAGAAAAGTACAGCGCGCAAGAAATGATTAATTCAGCGTACCCCAAAGAGGGTGAAACGAAGAGAAGAAGAAAGAGTATTCATTCTTTACTTTTATTTTTTTCTAAACTCTTTCTCCCTTTCCTTACACAGAAGACGTTTTATGATAGAAACAACCCCTCAAACCTCATTTAACTCACATTTTATAACGTCAGGTCTGGGTCTTTCCATGATGGTCGCTAAAAATATTTTACCTAATAATAGGCTCAATATTTCTTAGAATTCTTATATTCAAGAAATACAGTAATACCCCGGCTAACGGTCAACCCGGACAACGGTCTAATTCACGGAATGGAAAATGACTCGCATAACAGTTTAGTTTCGGATAAAGGGCTAAACGGCAAATATGCAGTGTAGGTTGTTTTCGATTTTTCTGTAATTTTTTCACTAAAACGCTTTATTACATGCCCCAAAGCAATAATTCAAAATATAAAAGTGCAAAAAACATGGGAAATATGATAAAAATCGAAAATAAAAGTGACCTGCATAACCTCAAAATTACTATCGCGCAAAGTAGAAAGGTGTTTTTGATCGTTAAAACGATAAAAACACCTTTATTAAAAAAAATATATACTCATTGACTAACTGACATGTTGTTGAGTGGTGAACCTAACACATAAAAGGCAAATTGCGAAGTTCATAAATAACGGACGCCATTTTAACAATGTTTTCCTTAGGAGAACGAATAAGGAAAAAAGGAATAATCCTTAACATTTTGTAATGGTTGTCATAATGTGAACGCGCATGAGCAGTAAGTGCATGTAGTTAATAATAACGCGCATGACCGGTAAATCCGTGTATGAAATTTAATATGTTTAATGCAATGTAAACAGCAATGACGCCACAATATAGTTCCGTAAAAACGGCCAACAATCGTAAGTAATATTTTTTTTAAATATTTTCCGCGGATGAATACATGTTAGATAGATAATAAGGTATAACATAAAACAAAAAATATTCAAAAATTACTATTTGAAAAAAAACTACAATGCATAAATACCCATTGGGCTGTGCTACAGAAATAAACATTGAGCTGAATTAACACAATCAACCCTTCATTGATGGGTGTTTGGTTTTTGTAGGACATTAACATCCATGATGTTTCTTAGGCCAATCCTAATCCCTTTTCTGTCATCATACCTAATTTTACTTCGTGTGTCAACACGTTTACTGTGTGTTTATTAATTTGTTAGCGTGTTAAACAAATTTAATTTTTGTATTTTTTTTTAATTTAATTTGAATATAGTGTGTTTAAAAATTTACGACAGTTAAAATATTATCGTGTTATATACTTTTGGTTTTTAATTTTAACAAAACGTCAAGAGTCTTTGTGCGCGAGTTTGAAATTGCTGTTTAAATCCCGTTTTCAATGTTTGAACAAATTAAAATGTTTTCCGTAAGTCCCTATTGTAAACGCTGACTCGCACAGCAGTCTGCTCAGATAATGAACGAATTAAAACCGTGAACGGGGGGTACCACTAGTGTCAAATGCAAGCAATGGTTGTACCGCTGAGCCCTCCTTAATTGAGGGCTCACGTCACAACCGAACCCAACGTAATTCCGATAAGTAGAGCACCAGCAATAAATAAATGGATGATTAGATTAACCAGCTATCAGTATCGTATAGCCTTGTTACTGTTTAATATCGAACCAGCTTCACTTGAAAGTGACGCGTCTGTATTCCCTCGTCAGAGATTAATATGGAACCAAATGATTTGTGAAACTGTTTGTGAGATGTGTGAACACATTTATGGTATGAAATTGGTCTGAAATAATGGTACCAGTGCCACCACCTTATCATATCTACACCACCATGGAGTATCTACACAAAATTGTCTACTTTCCCAAAAATTCGATTTGGAACAAATATTTATCAGGCTAGGACGGATTAAAGGTGGGAGCGAAGATGAGACCGCTCCTCTCAAGATAAAAGAAATAAAATAAAAAATGTAAAAGATCCAATTTGACTTCCTTAAAGTGAAAGTATCGCAGCTTCGAGGAAAATGGTGAGGCCTCTGAGCGGTCCGAAACCCGTCACATTATCCCGATCTCAACTTTATATGTACATGAAGTTTTGTCCGTATGTACATGTGTACGTTTGTGCAATTTGAAATGTTTGTACTGAGGGTGAGAACGGGGTTAATCAGTTAGATATTTTATGTTGGTTATCCCTTCTTTTCCTGTGTTAACTGCATTTTCATACGCTATAAATATAATTTAAATGAAATTAATATGGCGTTTTGTGATGTTAGGAAATCTATGAATGTAGGTTATGTTCTGAAATTTTATCATATTGTTGTTCATTTTCTTCTGAAAGATAAATCACACAAAGCTTAGAATTCCAAGAACTATTAATTTCATGTAGGGCTTACTGTATATAGTTTGTTGGCTAGGTTACATTCACACTAAACGAAATTTTAAGTATATTTTGTTATTTAAAAATAGGCCTATTAATTGTATAGGCTATATGGAACAAAATACGAAGTCCTTAGGTACATTTTACGTCATGTTTTAGTTGAAGTGGAGACGAATGTACGAGCTCATCGTCTGCATTAGCCCAAGTGTGCACAACAGTCGGATGTTAAACACAAAAAAAAAATGCAACAGCAGACATCTTTGTCGACTGTAAAATTGATCAAAACTTTGTTGAGAAACTGTTCTTACGCTTAACTGGGCTTGCTTAGGCTAACGAGGACGAGGGATTAGCGTTAATGGTCATGAGTAACTGCAGCTATATATAAAAAATTAGTAGATAGGTATACTGAGAAGAGAGGAAGTTATGTAAACAAAGCCAGTTCTGCAAAAGTTTTAAAAATCAGGACTATAAGAAAGTTAAATGTTAGGCGCTTAGCGCTAAACTAAGAATTACATTGATTTTAATGGAATTCGATATGTAGGCTACGTCGTTTGCTCACGTTTAGGGGACAGTTTTTTGGTGTTTTTCAACAAAAAATTTAAGTAAAGTATTGTTTAAAAAATGTTGAAATAAAATTTTCTCAAACTGATTCTAAAAATTTTGATACAATTTTGTTCAAATATCGTCCGAAAGTACTTGCACAAGTTTGGTTCGTAAGTCTTAAAAAATATTGAAAGATTTTCAAAAGCGGATAATTTGGTCAATAATGAAGATGAAAAATCTCAAACTAGTGACCCACCTTTGGGTTAGTTTTTCTTCGATTTATATTCAAACCGGTTTCCTTCAAATTTAGAACTTTGACTTGGATTATGATTTCTTACATATGTGCCCAAAATTTGAGCAAAACCTGATGAAATGATTTTGAAATTTAGGTAGATTTTCTGAGTTTTTTATTTGTATTTTCCCACAACGGTGTTTTTAGAGAAATAATAAATAAATACGCGAACGATTGTGTAATTATTGGCACTCTTTGACTAATTTTTAAATTTTATTTGTGCGTTTTTTTCTAAGTATAAATTATATTTGCAGATATACAGTACATATTTACAGAATTGCTTATGTGCTTAGTTTTAACTTTGAAAGGGAGACACACCCAGTCTCTTCATGCTTATTGATTGTCTTTCCAATAATCTCTCTCTTGTCCAGTGTCTTTTATTTGATTTGCTTTCTCTTTCCTTCGTAGATTGGGATTTATTTTATAATCTAATACTTGCCAGATCAGTTTTCAAACATGGGATCTGTTTCTGGACTGTACGGGTAAGGTGTTTTGATAATTTCAACAAACGATGAAAAAATCTATTTTGATATTTTTAATTATGCATTCGTTTTCAGATTATTTGAGGCAAAAAAGTTGTTTTTACTTGGATGTCTGTCAATCTGCATCTGTGCATATCGTTGATGACCTAACTAATTGGCAGAATTTTAATTATTTTAGCATTCGGTTTTAACATGAATCATGTTTAGGGCTGGTTGTGATGTTGGATTTTGCAGGACGCGTGATGCGAGGAACATGTTTATATTGATATATAACAGTAAAGATCAGCTGATTTCATTAAATATCTGATAGATTATAATTAGTTTTAGGTTATCTTGTTAAAAACTATGTATGATAATTTGTCGTGTTTTCGAACAAATTATCGTAATTAAAATAAAAAAGGAACAAAAAACATGATACATGATTTTTGTTTTTGTTTCAATAACGGGATTTTTTCAATGTTCTTGTAAGAAAACTGTTGAACGTCAGATTTTCCAAGATCAGCTCTAATAATTTAGATTAAATTTTACTCAAAAGCAGTCTATAACTACCCACAAAAATCTTACCGGTTGCATATCGTTTAAGAAAAGTCCGCTTTTTTGAAGCTATGAAAAACTAAAATAATGCCTAATTTCTCAAAATCGATAAATCAGATTTCGGACACTAATCATTCTACATAACTCAAGTCAGTGTGGCAGATTTTTAAATGTATTAAATTTAAGGTTCACGATTAAATCTAAAAAGCAAAAAAAAATCTTAAACTACAAATGGTTTGTTTTGTTTTTCAATTTATCTCGAACCGTAATTTTTTTTATTTCAAATTTGGCACATTTTTTTGTGTTGTGATTCTTCATATACGGTCAAGATTTCAGCAGACTATAATGAGCCGATTTTTCAAGGGTTTTTGTTGATGAGTTGAACGGATTTTTGGCGACAATAATTGAATGTGAGAAATGTGTAATTGTTTTTGCACATTTTGTTTTATTCGTGGGAAGAAGAATTGGAAATTTATGTCAGGGAAGAAATAAAGTTGGCACTGACACAAGTTATTTTATAATGTTACAGAAACTGTTTTATCTAGCATTGGGAGTTAAGGTAAAATTTACTTACAAGAAATTATTTTGAGCTACTGCTGTATAATTTAGTAATTTGCCTAAATGGGGGGGGGTGAGTTCGAACCCATCTGGCCTCTGAAGAGCGAAAAGTAATCAGCAAAAATAACACATAAATTTGAGGTTAACTTGTGGGACGTGTAGCCTAATTATTAGGTTTTTAAAATGCAGTTAATAAGTGCTACCGATAACATAATGTTAAAACGTTATTTTAGAAAATAAAATGTCTGGCGATAATCGTAACATAAGTACAATGTTGCGTTAAAACTCACGAATAAACGTCCTATCAAGACGATATTGACTCTAAGACGAGGGCAGTGCGGAGGTCAGGGGTCAACATTTCGCAACCGAGTCCGCTGCCCACCGTGTACATAATGCTCTCCTTTCATTGAAGAAATGAGCAATTAACCCAAGTCACTTGGCTTTCCTAATTAACACAGGCACCATTTCCGGTTTGTATGAGATATTTGAAGTACAAATACGTCATGTAATGAAACCGTATTAAAAGTCCTCTGTCATATTTATAAGTGCTATACAAAAAAGCTGGAACTATACTCCTAGTTCGCCATTAATTGACCATTAGTTGATTTTATTTTGTCATTAATACACAGTCTATGGAAAATAAAGTAATTTTGTAAAACCGATTTTTATTATGTCGTTTTCAGGCAACCTAAGTTAGTGTTTTATTTAGATCGAATTTGATTAAAATCGATTTGAATAACAAGTTTGTCTAATTTCGTGATAGTATTTTTTTTTTATCAAAATTTTTAAAGTTAAGGTACAATTTTATAAAAGTTTTGATTGAATTTTGCATAAAATTGCAGCTAAACATAACGCATAATAAAGTGTTACCAACCAAAAATAGGAAAATTCCCTAATTTCTCTAAATTAATTCATTAAAAAATGTTCGTAAATTTTTACCAACTTTCGGCTCCAATAAAGGCGTACTTTAATTTTTAGATTTTCTGAAAACATTAATTTCTTTCAATGCAAATTTGATAAACTAACTTCAGTTCTTTTTAAAATGAATCGGGTAGAGCGGGGCTATTTCGCTCATTTCAAATTTGGGGTACTTTAAATGGGTTTAAAAATTTTAAAAAATGTTTTTTTAATAATTATAATTAAACATTAATATGTAAAGAACTGTGTGGTATTTTATTACGTTTTTATTACTAATTATTTTATAGGTAATTAATTAATTTACATAAATGTTGAAAAACATAAAATACACAAATTAGCGGGGTTATTTCGCTCACTAGGCGGGGCTATTCCGTCTATGAATGTTTCGTCTAAATTCTACGTACATTTTCCACAAACGAATTGTTTTTTACCAACAGCACCCACACAAATTTCGTGAAACCAAGTTTCACAACTTTGACACTTTATCCAATTACCTTTACGTCTTGATTCTTCAGATAAAAACTTATGCCTACAAAATCCACAAGGAACGTTGTCATTATCATCATCATCAGAAGCAGTGCTTTGGGATCGTCTTCATCGGAGCTGAAGTCTTTACAAATTATTTTGGTTGACTTTGAAGTTTTCCTCTTCTTGGAAGTAGGCCTATTATCTCGCTCTCGTTTTAATATTTCTCACTTTGCTTAAGAATAAGCTGCATTTCTCACTTGCATAGGAGTACAATCAAAACCCCTACTTGCTAGATCCATCAACCTATCTGCCAAGTCTTTTTCATCAGCTTCTGTAAAGACTGTAGGGTGACCACTTTTTTTAAGTAAGGTTTTATACCCTAAAGCACGTTGTGTTTTTGCAATATGCACACGATCCTTCAATGTAGAATTTGGAACGTGGTAATGAGCTGCAGCATCTCTAATACTAAACGTGCCATTAAAAGGCTTGAAATAGCTTCAATCATATTTTTATCACTCCATTTCTTATAAAGACCTTGCTTTTGTATGTACGGACCATCTGAAAGACAGACAACAGATATAAATAGTTTTTCTTTGCAATATATATTTACAAATACATTACAAAATAAAAATTAATGTGAGCGAAATAACCCCCTTTTCAGTGGGCGAAATAGCCCCAATAACATAGTTTTACATAACGAGTATTTTAGTTGAAACCGTTAAACATAACACAATTATAAAGCCGTAGCTAAAGAAAGAAGAAATTAAATAACCTACAATAAAAACATTATCAGATAATATTACAAAATGTGCATCGCACAACTAAAATTGTTTACGCTAAACGTTAATTATTGCTACTTCAACATTGTGATAGTCTTACCTCAGCTTATAGAAGTATCGTTCTTCGAAGAAAATAAAAACTTATAACACAACTCACACTTGTAGTAAACACAAATACTGCTACACAGGAACTGAGCTGAAAATAGCTGACAATGTGTGCAGTTTACATGTGCAGCAGAACAAATTAGTTAAGTTGAGTGAAATAGCCCCGCTCTACTTTATACAAACAAAAATGTGAGCAAAATCTGATGAACAGATTTTGATAAATTTGGCCGACTTTCATGTTTTTTTGATAGTTTCCAAACCTGATTTTTTCTAGTATGTCTCAAATAATTCTCTTCAAAAGCTATCGAAAAAATTTCACAAACGTTTCCCCCTGTCCTTGCAACTTGCAGCGTTCGAAGCGGCGGATAGTCCAATTACTTGGATTTTAGGCTCTGATATCAAGCACGCTTTTTATAATGGTGGCCGTACTACTAGTCAGTTTATATTCAATAGTGTTGTTAAAACCAGAAATTGTTTTGAAAAATAAAATATAGTTCTGAGAAATGGATAACTTACTAAACATTTATGGAAATTGAGCTTTTAAACACAATCGTTGTACACAGATGCATACATTGACAACATACATGTGTATGTATGTATACACATTATACACACACACACACACACACACACACACACACACACACACACACACACACACACACACACACACACACACACACACACACACACACACACACACACACACACACACACACACACACACACACACATATATATATATATATATATATATATATATATATATATATATATATATATATATATAATTTTGGCAAGCAGATGTCTTGTTAGCAAGATAGAAGCTAATTTCTATAGTATTTTTCAGTATCTACCCTTTTTGAAATTATGATATCACCATCAGTATAAGAATCTGCATATCCTAAGTTACATTGAGACTATAAAAATGAACCCCGACCGCTGTCAAAAAATTACTCAATAGATTTTTAAAATTCAAAATGCTAATTTATGTATTACGTAGTTTATAATTATGATTACGGCGGTGAAATGAGATTTTCAAAACAATTTATGACAAAAAGTCTTGAATTTTAAATTGTCACTATTTTGAAACTGTTAAATTTTGCTGGTAATGAATTTATCGAAGCTATTGTCATAATCGATTGTCGTCTGAATCAGATCGGATCGAAATTGCGAGCGTAAGCCTGCTAACAATATTATAGGAATTTTAACAACACCTGAAAAAATGATCTAGTAGTAAATAAAAAAATATATTGAAATAATAAAATGTGAGAAAGTTTGTGTGTGTTTTTGGAGCATTTATCTTTCACGATTGCCATGTGTATTTCGTAAATAATAGGCCTACGTATTTTGTATCGTAAGGAAGAAAAACAAACTTAAATATACGAGTAGCCTACTGTATAAGCTTATTTTATAAATGTGTTTACAGTTTTAAGAATCACTTTGTATGTGGTTTCAGAGTGAATACTTGTTTTCTTAAAAGCATACAAAGATGACCCTTTCATAACAGATGACTTCAAGTTTTGTGTTGCGTTTGACCTGGCCTACTTGATCTCTTTGTTCACGTTCACTTTTACACAGATTGCTCGCTGAACACACTGTATATCTACAATAGGAGCTATTGTCGGTTTTACGTGCAGCCATTTCGTGTGAAAAACTCATCTGTTAGGTTTTTATTCTCTTCACTCGTTGAAGATGGTACAAAGTGGTGTAAATTAGGTGATTTAATGGTTAATTTAAGTTGAATCTATTAAAAACTTTGTAGCGTTTTCCTCGTGTTTTGCCTCCCTCACTAACGACATATTTGTTTTATAAAAACACTAATTTCAAATCTTTCTTTTAGAAAGGATTAGATAATAATCAAACTAGATTACTTAAGTGATTTCTTGTTGACTACATACACTATTTTTATTTCCATCGGCTAATAAGTATATCGTCTTTTAGAACTCTTTATAAAGTAGAACAATACAAAGATATAGCTTCGATCATTGGTAAAATTCAAAAAAAAACCTGAACCTGACCTATAGTACAATTTTTGAACTCGCCTCCAATATTATTCAAACAAGTGTGAAACTGATTTCCATTGCAATCCAGACAAATCTGAAACTAAATCCCTGATGTAATTCAAAAACCTAAAATTGAACTTTGGCGCAATTCAAACAAACATGAAACTTACCTCTGATGCAATTAAAAAAATAAATAAAATCTACCTATGGTTTAAATCCAATAAACTGAAAATCACTTTGAGTGTATTTGAAACAAGCTGGTGCAATTCAGTGAAACTGAAACTGGTTTCTGTTGCAGTTCAAACAAGTTCGAAACTGACTTCTGAAGTAATCATAATAGCAAATTGAACTCCAGTGAAAATGAAATATACTTAACTTGATATCCAATCAGAGAAATGTACCCAATGCAATTCAGCGTAAACTTACTTCCAGTGTGATTCAAAAATCCTGAAACTAAACTGATTTTGAAAAATTAGACCGATTTTCCTTTTGATATCGATAACAACCAAACCAGATTTTTTTGATGACAGGAACCAATTAATAATTTTGGTTTCAAATAATTTTCAAGCCTATTTAAAGAAAACAATAAATTAATTTTCTGAAATGTGCGTTGATAATTTTGATCAGTTATTGTTTAAATGTAGTCATTAAATATTCAAACAAAAAGCCCATTTCGGAAGCTAACAATAAAAAATCAACATGATTTTTCAAAATTGGTTCGTCTAATTTTACTTAAATTTTGATAATTTATGATAATCAACAACACTAAAGCCGTTGTACAAATTTTTAAATAAATAGGCATTTACAGTTCAGAAATACACTGAAAATAATTGTGGCACACAGCTTTGTTGTTTATTTAATGGAAGCTAATTTAGAAAAAATAACCAAATTTAATGATACGAGACAAATTTTTGTGTTTTATGATGAAAATACTAAAATTAATCTTGTGGACAGTCTGTCAAATTCATATTTTTTATGTTAAATTATACATTTGTTAAAAGGCTGATTTCACCATCGTAGCCGTCTCGGTGGCCTAGTTGATAGCGTACTAGGCTTTCACCCCGAGGACCCGGGTTCGATTCCCGGCGAAGGCTTGGCATTTTCATACGCTATACATCATCCCATCGTCTGCGTTAGCCCAAGTGTGCACAATAGTAAAAACAACCACCATCGTAATCCGCGTATGTTAAGTTATAGACCTATATTTGTTAATAGCCTGATTTCACCATCGTAATCCTAGTATGTTAAGTTACAGGCCTACATTTGTTAATAGCCTGATTTCACCATCGTAATCAGCGTATGTTAAGTTATAGGCCTACATTTGTTAAAAGGTGATTTCACAATCGTAATCAGCGTATGTTAAGTTATAGGCCTACATTTGTTAAAAGGTGATTTCACCATCGTAATCCGCTTATGTTAATTTATAGACCTATATTTGTTAATAGCCAGATTTCACCATCGTAATCAGCGTATGTTAAGTTACAGGCCTACATTTGTTAATAGCCTGATTTCACCATCGTAATCAGCGTATGTTAAGTTATAGGCCTACATTTGTTAATAGCCTGATTTCACCATCGTAATTCGCGTATGTTAAGTTACAGGCCTACATTTGTTAAAAGGCTGATTTCACCATCGTAATCCGCGTATGTTAAGTTACAGGCCTACAGTTGTTAATAGCCTGATTTCACCATCGTAATCAGCGTATGTTAAGTTATAGGCCTACATTTGTTAATAGCCTGATTTCACCATCGTAATCCGCGTATGTTAAGTTACAGGCCTACATTTGTTAAAAGGCTAATTTCACCATCGTAATCCGCGTATGTTAAGTTACAGGCCTACATTTGTTAATAGCCTGATTTCACCATCGTAATCAGCGTATGTTAAATTATAGGCCTACATTTGTTAAAAGGCTGCTTTCATCATCGTAATCCGCGTATGTTAAGTTACAGGCCTACATTTGTTAATAGCCTGATTTCACCATCGTAATCAGCGTATGTTAAGTTATAGACCTATATTTGTTAATAGCCTGATTTCACCATCGTAATCCTAGTATGTTAAGTTACAGGCCTACATTTGTTAATAGCCTGATTTCACCATCGTAATCCTAGTATGTTAAGTTACAGGCCTACATTTGTTAATAGCCTGATTTCACCATCGTAATCAGCGTATGTTAAGTTATAGGCCTACATTTGTTAATAGCCTGATTTCACCATCGTAATTCGCGTATGTTAAGTTACAGGCCTACATTTGTTAAAAGGCTGATTTCACCATCGTAATCCGCGTATGTTAAGTTACAGGCCTACAGTTGTTAATAGCCTGATTTCACCATCGTAATCAGCGTATGTTAAGTTATAGGCCTACATTTGTTAATAGCCTGATTTCACCATCGTAATCCGCGTATGTTAAGTTACAGGCCTACATTTGTTAAAAGGCTAATTTCACCATCGTAATCCGCGTATGTTAAGTTACAGGCCTACATTTGTTAATAGCCTGATTTCACCATCGTAATCAGCGTATGTTAAGTTATAGGCCTACATTTGTTAAAAGGCTGCTTTCATCATCGTAATCCGCGTATGTTAAGTTACAGGCCTACATTTGTTAATAGCCTGATTTCACCATCGTAATCAGCGTATGTTAAGTTATAGACCTATATTTGTTAATAGCCTGATTTCACCATCGTAATCCTAGTATGTTAAGTTACAGGCCTACATTTGTTAATAGCCTGATTTCACCATCGTAATCCTAGTATGTTAAGTTACAGGCCTACATTTGTTAATAGCCTGATTTCACCATCGTAATCAGCGTATGTTAAGTTATAGGCCTACATTTGTTAAAAGGTGATTTCACAATCGTAATCAGCGTATGTTAAGTTATAGGCCTACATTTGTTAAAAGGTGATTTCACCATCGTAATCCGCTTATGTTAAGTTATAGACCTATATTTGTTAATAGCCTGATTTCACCATCGTAATTAGCGTATGTTAAGTTATAGGCCTACATTTGTTAAAAGGCTGATTTCATCATCGTAATCCGCGTATGTTAAGTTACAGGCCTACATTTGTTAATAGCCTGATTTCACCATCGTAATCAGCGTATGTTAAGTTATAGGCCTACATTTGTTAATAGCCTGATTTCACCATCGTAATTCGCGTATGTTAAGTTACAGGCCTACATTTGTTAAAAGGCTGATTTCACCATCGTAATCCGCGTATGTTAAGTTACAGGCCTACATTTGTTAATAGCCTGATTTCACCATCGTAATCAGCGTATGTTAAGTTATAGGCCTACATTTGTTAATAGCCTGATTTCACCATCGTAATCCGCGTATGTTAAGTTACAGGCCTACATTTGTTAAAAGGCTGATTTCACCATCGTAATCCGCGTATGTTAAGTTACAGGCCTACATTTGTTAATAGCCTGATTTCACCATCGTAATCAGCGTATGTTAAGTTACAGGCCTACATTTGTTAAAAGGCTGATTTCACCATCGTAATCCGCGTATGTTAAGTTACAGGCCTACATTTGTTAATAGCCTGATTTCACCATCGTAATCAGCGTATGTTAAGTTACAGGCCTACATTTGTTAATAGCCTGATTTCACCATCGTAATCAGCGTATGTTAAGTTATAGGCCTACATTTGTTAAAAGGATGATTTTACCATCGTAATCAACGTTAATGTGTGCAGCCAAGTTCGTCAATGTAATTTGAAAATATAAATTAATTTTTGCAGAATTTACGTTGATTACAAGAATATAATTAAGTTTTCAAGAAGCAAGATAAAGTACTCAATTTACTGCATTTATGGTTCATTTTCGTATTTTCATTGTAATATTCGCCTATTAAAATGTTCGTTTATATTATTGAGTTTTGTTACTAACTGTTTCCGTCATGTCAACTAGGCTGCTGCTTGAAGCAGTAATAACTAACTTAACGGTTTGAAATTTATGCATTGATGCACTTTGCATTTCGGTTTACCAAAATTATGTTCATTTATGAGCGGTAGACTTGTACCAACAGAGGCCGATAATCGAGGTCAGAATGGATAGTAATAAGCGTAACAATAGTTGAGGACAAGATTACAAGAAGACCAACCTGTTACGCTAGGTTTGATATAACTGACCCAGACCTACATTGCCTACATTGGTTCTTCAAGCGGTTTCCCTTTCTGTACTGTGACAACATAATTTGCACGCTATGTATAGCAACAATATACGACCTTTTTTGTACGGTAATATTCAAGGAAACCGTGATGTTGATCACAGATGGTAGGTAAGCTGTGCAAGTGTGAATAAAAGCAAAATTATTTATGCAGTGTACGGTGTTTTTTTTAATAGTGATTTTTGAATAATTTTTCCGTATATTAGATACTTTATTAACCAATTAACACATATTCACCCGCGGAAAATACTTTTTTTAAAGATTACTTACGATTTTAGGCTCTCCTTTACGGAACTATATTGTGACGTAATTGTTGTTTACATTGCCTGAAACATACTGGATTTCATACACCACCTTACTGCTCACGCGCGCTAACATACGAGGATACTATACCGACTTACTACTCATGCGCGTTTTTGCATTCTAATGGGCATTACAAGTACTTTGTTGTTGTTCGTTCTTGTAGAGAAAACGTCGTTACAATGGCGTTAGTTTAATTAAATAGGTTTTCATCCAACAACCATATCAGTTAGGTCCTCGATTAGTTTTCTTAAAGCTTTTCTATCGTTTTAGCAAATTAAGAACACTATCTACCATAGCGCGGTGGCAATTTTGAGGTTATGCGATTCATTTTTATTTTCGATTTTTATTGTACTTCCTT
The DNA here is from genome assembly GCA_022606455.1 of Callitettix versicolor. Taxonomy (NCBI): domain Eukaryota; kingdom Metazoa; phylum Arthropoda; class Insecta; order Hemiptera; family Cercopidae; genus Callitettix; species Callitettix versicolor. The sequence goes on along the minus strand of CM040184.1, from coordinate 22,923,798 downwards.
TACTTTCCTCGCTTTTATATTTAGGATTATTGCTTTCGGGCACGTAATACTGGTGAAAAATTATTGCAAAATCAAAAACAATTAAACTGCATATTTAACAAAGCAAAATGTAACAATCGTTAAATGTCGGTAAGTTACGGTAACGCCGAAGGTTTGATCGGACATTTTGTAGCTGCAATTTTGTTGCGCCCTAACAAAGAAGGCAAAATACCATCGCTGCACGCACCTGTTACGTTCACGTGATGAATTCCAAAAATGAGTAACACTTAATTACATAAACGTAACTTAAACTACATTTTTTTACGTGAAAATATTTGTATTTTTCAATAACAAAAATTTTACAAATAAATATATAAATATATTTCTCCAGTTTGGTAAAAAATTTACAAAAAAAATCTGAATTTCTTAAATTTGGTTTTGCTTATATTTGGTCTATTTAAAAATTTAAAATTCAAGTCGGTGTCTCAAATTTAGAAAATTAAAGTAAATTCAGTCCTACATCTTGTTCAGGATTATTTTTTGTCGATTATTCTTAGGTCGGGTGGCCACCGAATGCAGAGCGGAGTTGCGTTGAGCCGGGCGGACTACGAATTCAAAACCTAACCTGTTGTTTTTAATGTAAACATTACCTTTTGTTGTAATTTAATGTTTTTAATGTAAGTGAATCCACTGAAGATGTAACAGAGCTGAGCTGAGTCAAACGGCGTCACTAGGCTGCGCTCCGCTTAGCTTCGTTTCTGTCAAGTCAGTTTTGAAGCTGACTCCGTTTTCCCGACCACGCCTCCAAACTTGTTATTTCTCGTTACCAAGGTTACCGTTGCCTTGGTTACGGTTTTTAATAGTACCTTTCTAGAATCCATTACGGTAGACCTATATATTTAGATTTAAAGTGTCTGATCTCCGCTTCCGGTTGACGTTCGTCTTCATTTTGCTCCGCTCGGATCAGCTTAGCTCCGCATTGGTGGCCATCCAGCCTCAACTCTTGAATTGTGAATTTCTGTTATTTCATATTGGCTACACTGACTTTGAGGCTATGTAGGCTAGTTTCATATGATCGAGTTGAGCAACATCTGGTACCTGTTTGAGAAACTGACCGATTTTTCTAATTTTTTCTTCTCAATAGTTTTCGAAACGGATTTTTGGGCAAATAGGAACCCATAAGTTTTGTTTGCGTGTACTTAAGGACTACATTTGAACAAAATGGGATTAAAATTGTTCTTACCGATTTCGAGAACACCGATTTTTCAATTTAAGAAAATAGTTTTTTATTGGAAATAGCTTCAAATTTTGTTTCTTGAAAACTTAAAAAATAATATTCAGTACTCTATTAGAACATCCAAAATCTCTTTAAAATCTGTTAGTCTCTAGCGATAGACGCTATCTTACAGATATCTAAGTCAAACCAATAATTAGACTCACAGTTATTACCCATTTGGATCTTAATATTTTTTTAATTTTACTTTTGGAACACTGACTATAGTTATGAATTTTTATAAGTGGCCTAAATTTGAGCTATTCTGATTCTTTCAGTTTGGAAACTTATGGTTTCTTTAAAGCTCCTTTTAAATAGACTAAGTAAATCAGAGAAAGTTTGTGCAATGCACCTTATTATGTAGTAAGGTGCAAGTACTACAGACATTGCTAAGCCCCAGATGTAGTATAACGTTAATTTAATTTCTCCCTTTGTACTCTGAAGTAGCTTAACAAAGATAGTAACAAGATTAATGCAAGACGCAGCTGACAATAGTCTACTTTATACCAGTGTCAAAACGGATTAAGTATTTGTCATTAATTACAAGCCTACATTATGTCCGCACGATTATAAGTGGTGCAAACTCAATGCACAAACTTTCTGACTTTCAGAGAAATTATTTAAAAAGAGTTAACTTCAAAATGTATAGGTCACTATTTATAAAAATATGTCCGTTACGAGATCTATTTACACTCCAAAGACTGTCAGAATTTATTTGAGTTTTTTAAATTTTCTGCCAAACCATAATTTTTATTTCAAATTTGAAATTACGGATTTGTTTATTTGGGTAAAATTTCAGAAAGATATGATTAGCCAATTTTCGGTTTTTTCCCACCTTTATAACGAAATTTTTGGGACTCACCGAGCCATACGTTTTGCTGGATATTATGTTGGTTTATCAAAATCGTGTACAACCGACTTTACGAAATCTGATTCTCATTAATTTTCAAGTGCGTTAGGACGACAGTAATGTTGAAAATCAATTTTTTTATGTTATTTTAAGGCGAAAAGCACATTAAGGCTATTATCGCCTCCCTAAATGTAAGTGTAAAGTGTTAAAGTCGTAAGTGTAGTGTTGTAAGTGTAAGTGTGTGTTAGACTCGGGTACTGCGAGGGACGTCTAAATCCTCTCAATAGGTGTAGCCAGTCTGCAACCCCTGCGGGGTATTGAAAATCGAAAGTTCTAAAAGTAAAAAAAAATGGCAAAACTATTTCGACTCAGAAGAAATGGAAACGAAAGTAATCTTAAAAATGGGATAATAATAAAAAAAAACAAAAATAGAACGAGAAACAATAGTTAACTTTCTATGTCCTTACTGCCACTAAGTTGATTTTTTTAATTTTCTCTCATTTTGATTATCGAAATACAGAGCAATGTTTCAAGAACTTATAGGCTATTTGTTTTTGTTAAACAAATTTATAAAATTAACCATTCCAATGCCCAGCGTAATCGCGCTTTTTTTATACAGGGTGATAAAAAAATATGGTGTTAGATTTTATGTTAGCAGTTTTCTCTGTCCAGAGATAATGCAATAAGATTTGATGTGGGAAATATTGATGAAGAGGCTGTAACATTCTTGAGGCTTTCTTCTGTAATAGCCTACTGAAAGGAGAGAGATAATATCTTCTGAATGGCGCAGCCAGGTGACATCTTAAGTATTAAAACCTTGTGAAGAAGAATTTTTAGTGTCTGTAGTGAGTGCGCAATAGTATTGGTACATTATTAAGCTTCTGGGAATGATAGGTTTAGAGACAATTTAGAAATTTAAGTAATATGTTAAAGGCAGATAGATTCGCAATGGTTTACAATTTTGAAGTTGCGTATTACTAAACATGTAGGAGAAGTATCATCCATAGCGATCAAACCAATTTAGCTTGTTGTTGGTATTATTTATTTAGTGTAGCGGATGTTTTTTGCACAAGTAGTGTTGTGTAGAAGAATAATTGTATATAAGAATTGAGTATTTGTGTAGATAAAATACCTGATTTTGTTTGTTTGTTTTTTCTGATTTATATTAGCCTATATGAAGAAGAATGGCTACATGACAGATCAGCCAAGACATTATTTCACAGTTCACAGTTTAATTTAACAGATATTGAAAAGTAGCAGTATCAGTTTTCACATATAACAATATTTCTCACATAGTATCATCTCTAGTTATAACTAGATGTTCGTCGCTTCAACGTGCCAGAGAAGTTCTGCAAGGTACGTCAGAAGTCATTGACCCCGAAGGACGCGGCGATTGTAGAACAAGATAACTTTCGTGTCCAGTGTTGTAACCTCACAACAGTGATAGGCCTGCGTAAAGTGGACACGATAAATGAATTGTGTTTCTAATTAGTTCCTATATCGTGAGTTTTAAAGGCTTTGTGATTGTAGAAACCAATTAAGGATTCTACGTACATGAAAATTGTACGTATGGGATTTTTCTTTCCAATACATGGTACAAAAGTTAATATTTTCTTTAAATTTTGCGTTTATACGAAGTATAAAAAAGTGTTGTGCTCTTCAAGTTATATTAAATTATTTTGGATGCATATACTTTGTTTCCGCAAAAGTGGTTTTGACTTGGAAGTCCGGTGTATCTGTGCAAATCGGTGGACACTAATTTATTTATCGCTGAACCATTTTCTTTTTTTTATTATTAATTTCAAAAATGTTTGTTTTCACACTGTTTTTGGTCAAAATAATTTTAAGAATTTCAAACCTGATGTTTTCAAAACAAATTTCAAGAGTTTTGAAGGAATCTTATTCAAATGTAGTCTAACATTGATGTAAAAAAACAAAAATTAAAAATCGGCTTATCTCAAATTTTTGGTCGTATTTGAAAATCATAATTCGTAAGTCAGTGTAGCAAATTTTAAAAGAAAATCAATGTTCAGGAAAACTCATATGAACACTGCTAGTGAATTTACTGTTTTCTAAAATATTTACAAAATTTTAAATTTTAGTTTTAAAATTTCACTAGAATTATGAAACATAATTCCTAAGCAACAACAAATTGTATACTACATACTTAGGCCTAATGTTATTACGCCTACGTCACTAGAATTATAACCCTTATGAGAGATATGTGAGCACTCACTGCTGGTGGCATTCTGCGGCCGTGTTCAACTACAGTTTAATCGATAATAGTACTGTTTATTTTTTCAAACGTGTACTCCCTGTCCTTGTGACTTGCAACGTTTTTAGTGGCAAATAGTCCGGACTTCAGCCTCTGTTATCGAGCACGCTTTTTATAATAGTAGCTTTACTTCTGGTGTTTTTTTTAAATTTAATTCCTGCGCCTACTACGTTAATTAAATTCGATTTTCTTCAACTACTTAATTTCAAAATAAAGACCTAATAATAATCTCTAATTAGGTTATAATTATAACAATTAGACCTTAGATTACAGTCGTCCATCTTTCCTAGCTTTGTTGTCCTTATACTTGTTGACCAGTTTCGAATTATCTCCATTATCAAATGTTATTACTGTAGCCTACTTTAAATAAGTTAGTAGCTAGCCTACTTTAATAAGTACAAAAGTACAATAATAAGTTAGTATAATGGAAATAATCCGAAATATTTAACAAGTAGGCCTATAATGTAGAAGAATGCAGTCAAAATAATAAAAAGTTGTAGTCACTATATTTCTTATACATTCTAAAATTACCGTTTAGATGGTATTTTTTTCTTAACGTCTATATACACCAGTTAGACTAATGACGAAGAGGGATTAGTGCTAACGGTAAAAGAAAATAAACGGGAGCAACTGCGGCTCGAACTAAGAACCTTTAGGTGCGCTCAGTTGAGTAACGCAGAGACTGACCGGTGCTTTAGCCACATCTACCACCGAGCTTCCGTTTAGATGCTAGGTTTTCATTACAGATAGACCGGCCGTAACCTAGATTTATAGGGTAAGGAAATATATTAAACAAATTGATTTTGTTGAATTAACTTTGGAACTTCCGTATTTATTTGTACGCTTGAGTAGGTACAGTTTATTCGTAACACAAATATTGAACTTTTTGTGCATTAATGTAAACCTATGTAACTTACTTCAACAAAATAAATTATTTAAAATGAATGTTCTGCAAGTTAATAAATATTTTGTAATTGAAATAAATCTGTACAGTTGAAATATGCACGGTCTTTATGATAAAATAAGTGGTGCATAAAATTACACAAGCTTTTTTACATTTAATAAGAGTTTTATTAAAAAAACATGAAACCATCCATTTATAACTTACGTTGTTTTTCCCGGAAATCCATTTCTACAAACTAAGAAAAAACTGTTTAATTGTTCATCAGATTTTGTTCAAACTATATTATTTATGAGCAATCATAACTCAAATCTGTTTAGCGAATTTGAAATGAATGTAATTTATAATTTTAGACTAAATAGAAATTTAAAATTGTTTCCTCCCGAACAAATCCGGTTTAAAAGCAACGACAAAAAAATCTGCTCGTCAAATTCTGCGCACATTTTGGTTACGTGTAAGTAATTCATGTCAGCGTACCGACTTTGAACTAGAAGAAATTATTTTTCTTGAAGAGGTACAAGAATAATTTTTTGGAAAACCGGGCTCTCTTTGGTCAAACCATTTTTTACACTGTCAAAGCATTTATTTCTATTATTTCAAATTTGTTCCCCTTACTAAGCAATCTTGATTCAAGCTGAAGCAACTGAAATGAGCAGCTGATAGGCTTGGAGGCCCTACCGTATCTGTAGCTCATATTGCTCTCGCTTATCTACTCATAATACACGCACACATTCACTAAACTACATAGCTTGGTTAACTATAATAAAGTGTAAAGCGACCCGTGCTGATGGAGTGACAGACACTAGCCTAATGGTAGCCCTGGAGCGACCTCCCAGTGTACCTTAGCATTACCCGTGCATGCAGGGCTCTGTATAGACAACCCTTATTTCCGTAGCTACTTGTGGGTGTTCCCATAAGTAAGAATATAAAATAGAATGAGCGGTACCTCACTGCACAATAAAAAAAGCCAAATATCGCAGATCCTCTGTAATGAGGGTCAAGAGAAACTGAAAGGGAATTAGCAGACCCAACATCTGCAAGAACATCAAAAAGGAACTGGGAAATTAGTAGTTAGAAGTGGGGGAGCGACTCACCTTAAATCCCTTCAAATCCTAGACTTTGCAAAGAAAATAGGCCTGAAGAAGGCGCCATAACTGAACAATTCAGTTATATAGAAAGGGGGAACAATATATCTTCAAATGGTAGCAATGCGATTATTATTTACTAGAGGAAGGGATAGTTCAACCCCAGGCACTGCGATCGACTGACCTATTGTGCAAAACAATGCGATAGTAACCACACAAATGTATTAATTCATTCAAGCATCTTGGTATTCAAAATGCTTATGGATTTTTGTATATAATCCAAATTTGATGATTGAACTACATTTGATAAAAAATTTTTCTAGAAAATCCGATTTTAATAGGTTTTTTTAATCAAAACAAACTGCGTAACATTTTTGGACAAAAAAAATGGAAATGTGAGCAAATCATACTTTCGAAACGGATTCTGTCAATTGATGTGCAGAAACTCTGACTTCCAAGTGAAGACACTCGACAGTAATTACAAAATAAAAAAACTGATAACAATCAGTCGGGTCAGTATTTATTTTGGCTTTTCTGTTCACTCTCAAACTGTTAATACATAATTTATTTCAAAATTGCAGTAATGACTTAAGTAATGAATGCTCATATTCAATACCAGCACATTTGTTGAAAATTAAATAAAATAGATTATTATAAATAGGTAAAATTTTGTCGACATTTCGGGGGTGATGGCAATCATGTTTTTTCATGTACTTATAGACTACATTTAAGTAAAAAAAATCAAAATCGTTAGATCCGATTTACATAAAATCCATTTTGTTTAATTTTTAAGGGGTTTTTAGCTAAAAACGAGACAGAAAACTATTGAAAATGAAAAACGTTTACGAGGCAATTACTACTTCCGTTTCAAGATGGTGGGCTCTGATTTAACAGTGGCGAGTGCACGCAATTTTAATCAAACGCATTGACCGATTGTTTTGAAATTTTAATACGAATGTACCTTGTATAAAGCCAGAAAGACGTATGTGTAAGATTTCTAACGATGAGAATGTAGTTGCTGACTGTTTCCTGTAATACTGACTGAACGGCGAGACATAATTTTGACCGTTTCATAGGGAAAGAGCTTACAATTGCCAGTATTGGTCCAGTAAATATTACGGTTACCGGTTAAATTGGCGAAAAAGTTACGAGCGCTGTCGTGGAGCACTTAATAGTAGGCCTAATTTAAAAATATCGTAAGGGCTACTGCTGGGTTTTTTTAACTAGTATAATTTAAGAAGATCTATAATGACCAATAATTTGGGGAAATTGATTCTTCTGATTGTGGTTCCGTTTAAGCCTGTTTTATGTTATAAATTATATTTCAGGTTTCTTGAACCGATACATTATTAGAAAGGTAATAAGATCAATTTTGCTGGATTTTTGCAGTTTTCAAACAATATTGTTTGTTGTTTGGGTAGATATACTCAACAATTTAGTGTAAACAAGACCAGTAGAACTGTTTTGAGAGAATTCAATTCAACAAAGTTTTTACGAATTTTCGAAAAATTAAAAAATTGTTCTCGACAAAGATGAACTACGATTGTACTACACGTATCTACATATTCAAAGTAGTATCCAGCGATGCGCGCATGCGCGCTTACACACATCCAATTAAAGCACATTTTTGAAGAACCATTGTTTGTAGGCTATACAAGAATCCTGAACAAAATGTCACAAAATAATTTTTATTTAAAACATTTTCTTTTGAATTTGGTCAAATTTGCTCTAAAACGGACAGTTTACAAGAATCATAACCTAAAATACAAATTAGTTTTTTTATAAGGGCTCGGTGAGCATTCCTTAATATCTTCTGGTTGAGTAGCACGCAGGTCTATATTTAGTCAAGCGTTTATTATAGAGGTTACAAAAGCGCAAGAAATTCAGTCAAAGGAAGAATTTAAAGTTGTCCGTGTTAAAGCTGAAGGTTCCGAATGTACAGCAATAACTTTGTCATCGATTTCCGAAGATCGATTTTCCACAATCACAATGAGTACTAGCTTTGAATTTTGTATACAGAAAGTAAACAAATTGTTCACAAAATCATAAAGTTCTTGAAGTGTATCGAACGATCTTAGATAAGCTACTGTAGGTGTAAAACTTTCTAAAATTCATTAATCAAACCAAAATGCCAAAAGTTTGTATTTAGTTTAGATTAATAATTAATCACTTTTTGTCGTAGAATAATTGTTCAGGCTGGTGAAATTGCTGTTTATAAAGAAGCGTTCGAGTATTGTTTGTATTTTATATTGTGTCACTTTATTTCCTTTACTGTTCACGACCATAAACGACAAAAACTATTTTATTAATAGATATCAAACACTGTTTGGTACGTTGTGCTACAAAACACAGTAACTAACTTCAACTTCTTTTTCGATGTTATGATCGTAAAAAAAAAGATTTTAAGATTTTAATAGATCTATCCATTTTTAGTTCCACTGAATCCAAAAAGTAGGTTTTACGTTGATGTCTGTGTGGCTATGCATAAGCTGGACACTCACTGACTGATTTTGATGAAATTTGTCATGACTTGATACCATTTTTTTATTATTAAACAATTATTATTTAAATATGTGTCTGTCTAGAAGTGTGTGTGTGTGTGTGTGTGTGTGTGTGTGTGTGTGTGTGTGTGTGTGTGTGTGTGTGTGTGTGTGTGTGTGTGTATGTGTTTTGCGATGCCAAAAAGGTGGAAACAATTTTTTATAGACTACCTGGGTTAGAGAACCATCACTCCCTACAGTGTGGGACTCAAGTTAAGTTCAAGTTATACTATATGTTATTGTTACCCACTAAAAAAAACACACCTAAAGCATTCCTCTTCTATAAACCGCCGCCAGGCATTACTTCGTGGGGGGATTGACTAGCTGTCCGCCTTCTCGTCTACAGCGTTGGCTCTCCTTTCTCGGTTTTCAGCCCTTAGACACATCATGACAACTACATCGAATCCCGCAATACCCCTCCAGTTGGCCTCTGAAGCCATCATTGTCGCAACCACACTTCCCGGTGTATTGCTGCCTTGCAGATATGTTTATAGCTTCATGCTATTCTCGTCGAATCTCCGACACAGGAAAAAAACTCTTGCTCCACATCTTCTTCGACTGCTGGAAGACAGAGGGAACAAACCGAGTCTATTTCCAGCCTGAAACGGAACAAGTAAGCTCGGAAGCAACCGTGCCCAGTGAGAGCCTGTGTGACATAGAAGTCCACCTCCCCTTGCTCCCTGTTGCACCAATCCTAGATGTTGGTTATGAGTTGGCGTATCCATCGTCCATTTGCTGATAAGCCCCACCGTCGCTACCACCTGGTACCTACCCAGGGTCCGATTTTCCTCCTCTTTAATTGCGCTTGTATGACTGTACCGTTGTTCAACACTTCGCTTGCGCCAGTAGAGCCTCGTTCTTCTACCAGCCATTAGCTCCACTGGGGGTTCGTCCGCCACTATGCATACAGCGTCGTAGGAAACTGTTCGGTAACCACTTAAGATACGCAGCAACGCACAGCGGTGCACCGCACTGACCTTGAGCGCATAGTGTGTGTGGTGTGTGTGTGTTTTTTCTTTTTCATTTATTTATTTATTACAATCTTAATCTTACAGATTAAATGAGTAATACATATAATTGATCTGTAACATGTATAACACTTAGTGAGCTTATGACGCTTAAGTCGTCTCCAATGTAGATGTCCAATTCCACATCTAAGAATTGGACGGCTTCGACGTTCGAATATTGATGTAGTCTCTCTTCTCGTGCCGAGAGGCGCAGTCTTGTATTATCTCCTTTACATACTTCAAGTCTAGGTCTGCATGAAGGTTCCTTGAAGCTTCCTCTGGTACCATCTTGCATTTGTCATTGCACAAATAATAAGATTTTGTACTCGCTGGATAATCTGTTGATTTGAAGGTTTTGTACACACCCAAAGTTCAGCACCATATGTCCAAATAGGCCTAATTACTGATATGTACAATAATCTCTTGTGGTACAAGGCCAACTGAGATTTTCGTCCTATCAGCCAATACAAATCACGCAGTTTTTGTTTGATTTGCTCTGCTTACTTACATACATGATGCTTCCACGTTAGGCGTTCATCAAGATGCATTCCAAGATAATTAGCAGATTTACTCTGTGGAATTCGTTTATTAGATACACCCCATAACTTATATGACATATATATATATATATATATATATATATATATATATATATATGTGTGTGTGTGTGTGTGTGTGTGTGTGTGTGTGTGTTGTGTGTGTGTATTTATGCATTGAAGTTCTACATAATATTAAATACGAATCAGTGTGTAACTAGTATTTGTGTTTTTTACAGCAACAGCCCGCAGAGAAAGTGATGTTACCGGGAGTCCTGGGAGAGTGGCGAGAAGACCTGCAGGGCAAGCAACGTGCAGACTGGCAGTCGCTGGACAAACGCAACATCTACGTGCAGACAAGCTACGGCCAGGTGCAAGGCTTCAAAGTGTATCTGTACGACAACCCAGATCCCCGCTCCGGCTACCGTCCTGGTATGTCTCAGGTGGAGAGGGTCATGGGCAATGTGTCTGTGTTCTTAGGGATACCCTACGCGCTGCCACCGATCGGCGAGGGAAGGTTCAGGGTGAGTACAAGTGGCTGATCTTACTGTAACAGCGTCATCAACGATAACATGTTTTCTTTAATTTAAATTGTGGTAAAAAATTTATTAGATCAAACATACAGACGTTTTGAAAATCTGTTTCCATACAGACCTAAGGGACTTGATGGTCTATGTGGCTAAAGCACCAGTCAGTCTGCTGCGTCTCTGAACTGCGCACATTAAGGTTCTTAGTTCTAGCCGCAGTTACTCCCGTTGCTTTTCCCTTACTGTTAAAGCGGTCTCTCGTCCTCATTAGTCTAACTGGCCAAAAGTATAGAAAATTAGAAGTTTCTATTTCTGTCTCTTTCTTTGTCTTCTTCCTTTTCGATAAGAGTACACACGTATTATTACATGAAAACGTTGTGTTGCTTTTGTTTCGGTTACCGTTTATAATACATTCGAAATTACTATAAACGTTCATAATAAATTGTTGTTATTATTGTTAGTTTTTAACAACATAACCTGAAAATTAATATATCCTATCAGCTGTTCAATTAAATCAGCTGTTACGAATTAATATAAAACAACTGACGTTTTTACTATAGCTGAAGTAAATAATAACTATGTTAGGTTCACGTATTTAATTATTTAAACAAAACAGGATATGTGTAAGAATATCTTCAAAACTATTTATGTAATCAGCAAAGATAGCGTTAACAAAAGCTTCGCTTCTGTCGGTAACTACTCGAGTTCCACACGTATACTATTTTTGTTTAAAAGTTTTCATTAAATAATTAGTAAGCCTAATCTTCTTCTTCTTTATTTGTTTCACCCAACTTTGGGGTACACCAAATCAATCACTTTTAAATGTTCTCTGCCTTCCTCGTAGCCCAGTATTGCTTCATTCGTTGTGATCTTGCTTTTCTTTCTTCGTCAGAGATTTGGATCGTTCGCTTGGATTTGACTTTGCCTTGGAACCGTTGCTTCTTGTCCTTGGTTATTGTTTTGGCTGTTCTGTCCATGAGCATAGTGTCAGAGATTAGTAGTTCTGTTATGTCTTTCTCTGTTTCTACGTTTGTTCCCAGATTGGGCGGTCTTTGGTCAGCGTCTGTTCTCCAGGTTAGGGGCGGCTGAGAATAACCTCCAGGGCTCACAACCTTGGTTGTAAATTCGTGGCTCTAGAAGTCACCCCCAAGAAATTATCAATCATGGAAGAGTAGGCCTAATATTGCACAAGAATTTTCTTTTTTCAAAATTAATGTTAGTTTTCATACTTTACTGTAATCACCAAAGAAAAAATAAACGTTTCATTAATTTTGTGAAAAATTAATTTTTAAAATTATTGTAGTTTGTTTCGGTATTGATTTGTCTTGCAGTAGTATTAATATATGAACTACATATTTGTGTACTTCAATATACGTGTTTTTAAACGTCTCTTGTAGGCCTACTTACATATTATTTTGTGGATGCCTATTTACCGCGTCACGCCTAAAATAAATAAAGGATTTAACGAACTGATTTCCTTCGACCCGAGAAATAAAACAATTCAACTGTTTTCACATAAAGTCATTCAGTTTTGTTAGTGTTTTGGAAATTCGCTACCATCACGTCAGCGTGACAGCTGTTTTTGGATTTTTGCGAAACGAGAACATTGTTTGACTGGCTAGTTGGTTAAACTGGGAGTAAAACAATGGCTTGTTCAAATATCAAGGAATCTCTCAAGTGTGACCACCCTGTTGCTGGGAACCACAACACCCAGCGAAGTGATTAATCATGAAGACAATGCTGGGTTATTGTGGGGCATTTACTTCCATAATAGTAGAGCGCTCTTACTCAATCGGTAATGCGGAACTCGGATCTTTACGCAGGTTCGAATCTATTTATTAGTGATTCAAAGAAGAGCAGATTTCGTAGTGTGTTCTTAATTAATTAATTACTCTACGATAGAGCTCGGAAATCTTTCTCGGTAACCGTAATATTTACGAAACAATTTACTGAACCAACTTTATTTGAAATTGTATGCTCTTCCTCTTCGTAATCGGTCAAAATTACGTAGATTTTTGCACTTATTGCAGTATTACAGGGAAAAACCAGTAACTACACTTTTAACAATGAATCTGACCTTTAAACGGAAGTGAATGGAAAAAAATCTTACACATACATCTTTCGAGCTTTATACGAGGTATGTTCAGAAAGTAACGAGAATTTTTAAATTTCGCGGGCTTGGAGAGTCCGATTGTCAAACATTTTTTTTTATTATGTTGGTATACATGCCCTTGAAGTATGATAAAACTTTCAGCTGTTTTCATTGTTGACTTTGTCTGTGACAGCCACTAAGGTTAGACGTGTTTTTATGAGCTCGGCGATTTTCGTTTGTTAAAAGAAATGGATCAAAGAATTTGTATCAAATTTTGCGTAAAAAATGGAATAAAGTGTAACAAAGTGTGTGAAATGTTAACAAAGACCTATGGTGAGTCTGCTATGAGTAAAGCAAGAGTTTACGAATGGTGTAAGCGTTTCCAAGAAGGCCGGAAAACGTTGAAGATCACGAACGCCCTGGACGCCCCAGCATGGAAAAAGTGAAAGAAATGGTTACGAGCAATCGCCGAATCACAATTAGAGAGGTCGCTGATGATGTTAGCATATCGGTTGGATCATGTCATGACATTGTTTCCAATGTTTTGTGTATAAAACGCGTGGCAGCAAAATTCGTTCTAAAATTGTTGAATTTTGAACAAAAACAGCGGCGAATGGAAGTTGCTCAGGAGTCACTAAATGAAGTCAACGACGATGCAGAATTACTGAAACGTATTATAACAGGTGACGAAACATGGGTTTACGGATATGACGTCGAAACTAAGGCTCAATTATCCCAGTGGAGGCATTCTGGCTCGCCAAGACCGAAAAAGCCTCGACAAGTGCGGTCGAACGTGAAGGTTATGCTCACTGTGTTCTTCGATATTAATGGCCCCATCATGAATTCCTGCCATCAGGTGAAACGGTCAATAAGGAGTACTACCTACAAGTTCAACGCCGTTTGCATGAAGCAATCCGAAAAAAACGTCCGATTCTGTGGAAAAACAATTCATGGCTTTTGCCCCACGATAATGATCGCTTCATTGCTTGTTCGCGAATTTCTGGCCAAAAACAGTACTGTAACGATGCCCCAGTTTCCATATTCGCCAGACATGGCTCCGTGTACCTTTTTCCTATTTCCAAAAATAAAGAGAACCTTAAAGGGCCGTCGTTTTACAGCCGTAGATGACATTAAAAGCGCATCGCTGAAATAACTAAAGGCTGTCTCAAAGATCGAGTTTGAGAAGTGTTTCGAGGATTAGAAGAAGCGCTGGCACAAGTGCATAATCTCCAATGGGGACTATTTTGAAAGCGACAACATCAATATAGAAAAATAAATAAATATTTTGTTCAAAAAATTAAAATTCTCGTTACTTTCTGAACACATCTCGAACAAGGTACCTGCGTACCAAATTTCAAAACAATCGGTTAATGCGTTTGACTGTAACTGCGTACACTCTTTATTGTAAATCAAAGGTCGCCATTTTGAAACGGATGTGAGTGGGAAAATATCTTATAACATACATCTTTCGGGCTTTATACAAGGTACCTTGGCATCAGATTTCAAAACAATCGGTCAATGCGTTTGATTAAAATACGTACAATCGTTATCGTTAAGTAAGATGCAGCCATCTTGAAACGGAAGTGAATGGGAAAAAATCCTACACGTACGTCGTTCAGACGAGGTACTTCCGTACCAAATTTCAAAATAATCGGTCAATTTGTTTGGGAAAAACTGCGTCTCCGTTACATCAGAGGCTGTAATTTTTAAACCGAAATTAATAAGAGAAAATCTTTCAAATAAGTCGTTTGAGCTTTATACAAGGCACTTCCGTACCAAATTTCAGAAAAATAGGTGACTGCGTTTGGGCGAAACTGCGTAACAAACACAAACACGTACGAAATACTGAACGGTCGTATTGAAACTGAGACTTGCTTTGTTCGCTCAACTAAGTCGACTTTTTTGTATGCTGCGTGGATCTACGCCTTCATTAGCATAAGCTAATCTATGCGTTCAACTTCACAACAAGATTATGGTCCTATTTTTGTATTCCAGATGTACTCAAACTAATTTATAATAATTTCTACAAAGTGATGCCTTGAATTTCGTAAGGCCTAACCTAAAAAAAACTACCGATACCATCAGAACGTTAATTTTTAAAAACGTTTAGCGGTGTTGTGTTCAACGTAAAATGCATCGAAAACAAACAAACCTGCTCGCATTTAATTACCCCCCTCCTAAATTAGGTTCAAAGTAGCTTCATGCGAACCGCCGTACATTTTTAAAGAATCGATTAGATTTCGTTCAAATTTTAGACAAAGGTTCATCTCTTATTTCCGTTTGCAATAAAAGAAAACTACTATTCGAGAGGAAAGCGTCAAATAAAAAACAAACCTATAACGGACAGGGTTTATTTTCGCTTTTTTTGCTCCCGAATCGGATTTTTTGTGATCGTTAACTTTTGTTTGGGTACATAAGACTACATTTACCCATTTTATCAAATCGCAAAAGTCAAATTTTGAAAGTTTTTGACAAACATTTTTGGAAAATTATTTCGAGATATGGGCAAATCACGAATGTATTTCATCGAAAATGGTTTGTTTGGTTTCCAGTTACAGATCAGTATTTTCACGATCACCGTATCTTCTTTAGAATTCACGTACGAGAGAGTAGAATTGATTCGAAATTAAGTTCCAACACACCACATTTAAAATTTCAAATTAATAACTCAGTTTCAGTATTGAGGCCGAAAGTATTAATTTTGTCAAAATTTAACAACAAAAAATTTAAGAAATCTATAGAACTGTTTAATAATGGAGAAGTATATTATAAACTACAAGTCTTTGTGTAAGTACTCCGTGTGTGTGTGTGCGCGCGCGCGTGTGTGTGTTTTAACACTCTGTTATTGGCTATTTAAGTCCGATTTGATTTCAACTTAAAAACAAAAGTTTTGTTAATAACTTGTACGAATTCCTTAGCCAACAAAATCATATCCGAATCAAAATTCGAAATCTTCAAAAATGCAAAAATGAACTCTGACCGCCGTCGGATTCACGCTGTGTACGAATCCGTAAAAATCATATTTTTTTTTAAAAAAGATCAAAATTTCAAAAGCTTGTATGTATATAAAACATACACACACACACACACACACACACACACACACACACACACACACACACACACACACACACACACACACACACACACACACACACACACACACACACAATGTACATTGTGTGTTTTTACATCACATCAATGTACATCAAAGTTTTGTTAATAACTTGTCCGAATTCCTTAGCCAACAAAACAAAATCATATCCGAATTTTTTTTTTTTTTTTTTTTTTTTTAACGTCCGACTATTGTGCACACTTGGGCTAATGCAGACGAAGGGATGATTTATAGCGTATGAAAATGCCAAGTCCTAGCTGGGAATCGAACCCGGGTCCTCGGGGTGAAAGCCTAGTACGCTATCAACTAGGCCACCGAAGCGGCTATCCGAATCAAAATTCGAAATCTTCAAAAATGCAGAAATGAACTCTGACAGCCGTCGGATTCACGCTATGTACGATTCTGTAAAAAATCATATTTTTTTAAAAAAAGATCAAAATTTCAAAAGCTTGTATGTATATAAAACACACACACACACACACACACACACACACACACACACACACACACACACACACACACACACACACACACACACAATGTTTTCAAATCACTCAAAACTTGTTTCAGGCGTTATCATCGGACGTATTATAATAATGTTCACTCTCCGCTGAAAATTCTCAAAAAAAACCCAGTACATTCCAAGTTGAAGACGAGGCCTGAAACTACAGCGAAAAAGATTAATTATTGTGGGCCCGGAACACGAATGAACAATAATAACAGGCACAACAATACTTCTACCTCAGAGATAGAAGAAGAACAACATAATAAATCCATAAATAAAATGTGTTTTATATAAAGTATCTCACAAATGCAATGCCCTCGTCTGTATTATTTACGAATTGTGTCAGATGGAATGTTAACTATTATTGCAGTTTACAATGTAATAACGTGGTTACATCACTCTTGTGTATTCATTTAGCGTGTGTTTTAATACTTTAAGTTGATTATCACATTTTCAAAATATACTTCGAGGCACTTCAATTATTAAACATAATTAAACAGTTATTTCGCAACATGTATCATTTCACATAAGGGCTCACCAAAAGTGCCTCTGCAAGTGGAAAATACGAACATTTGTTGGGGCTAATTTGGAATTTTAATAACCTTAATTGTAATTCTTTTACAGTATTTTTTAATTAAATGCAACTCACATACTTTCAAAAAAACGGGGAAAATATGGTGTTTGGGAAAATCTTCAAATTTTCCTGGAAATATCGATATTCAGATTTTATGAATATATCAATCTTCAGATTTTGTAGAAATATCTATCTTCTGATTCTGTGGAAATATTAATCTTCAGATTTTCGTGGAAATATCGATATTTAGATTTTGTGAATATATCAATCTTGAGATTTTTTGGAAATATCGAACTTCAGATTTTGTTTATATACGAGGGTTGATCAAATATAAAAGAGACTGATTTTTTTAAAAAATTTATTGCTTACTTACAAATTATTCTTGATACAACTTATTTTTCTACATAGTCTCCCGCACGAGTAACACATTTTTCCCACCGGGTTGGAAGTTTTTTAATTCCATCTTCGTAAAAAGTTCTCGGGCGTTCATTGAGCCATTGGAGCACGAAGGTCTCCACCGCAGAATCGTCTTCGAAACGCTGGCCTCCAAGCGCCTCTTTGAGTGGCCCAAACAGGTGATAGTCGCAGGGTGATAAGTCTGGACTGTATGGGGGATGTTCCATTGGTTCCCAGCCAATTTGATCGAGTTTAAGCCTCGTAGCGTTCGCCGAATGTGGTCGGGCATTATTGTGAAGAAGAATGACGTTTCTCGCCGGTTTAGATTTCCTTTTCCTACGAAAAGACTGTTTTGCGGCCTCTAAAACATCGCAATAATATTGTACATTTATTGTGCGTCGTTGATGGAGGAAATCGACGTGAAAGGCGCCTTGATTGTCGAAAAATACAGTGGCCATTACCTTCCCGGCCGACGATCGTGATTTTGGCCTTCAGAGGCGCCCTCTCTCCCCTCTTCCGCCACTCCATACTTGCCTGTTTCGACTCGGGAGTGTAATGGTGAACCCATGTTTCGTCACAGGTGACAATCCGGTTTAATAATGCCTCACCATCTCGTTCAAATTGGGTCAATAGTCGCTGGCAAATCTCCAAACGATTCCGTTTGTGAACGTCGATCAAAATTCGTGGAACCCACCTTGCAGATACTTTGCTGAGTTCCAGGTTTGATGTAACGATTTTTTGAACGCTACCATAGCTCAACTGGAGTTCATCTGCAATAAATTGCAGCGATATACGTCTGTCTTCGTCCAGGAGCTTCCGAGCAGCATCAATGTTTTCGTCCGTGACGGAAGTGGTCGGGCGACGATCATGGCTGAGGTTTTCTACTGCTTCCCGTCCTTCGGCGAATTCCTTGTGCCAAGCAAAAACGCGAGCTCTTGACAGGGTCCTGTCCCCGTATTGAGCCGTCAATCTACGAAAGATTTCAGTCGGATTGACCCCCTCCTTGGCCAAAAACTTAATAATAATTCTCTGCTCCACGGAAACGTGCACTTCACTCTCACTCATTGTATAGTTTTATACTGAAGGGTCCGAACGGAAATGTTGCCCGTCTACGCCCGTCCCAAACCTCCCAGGCTACCTGAAACCCCACCCTTTAGACTTCAATGTCCAACGAAAAAGTTTTTAGAAAGTCAGTCTCGTTTATATTTGATCAACCCTCGTATCTATCTTCAAATTTTACGAAATTATCGATGTTCAGATTTTGTAGAAATATAGATCTTCAAATTTAATTGAATATTTGATCTTTAAATTTTTATGGAAATATCGCTCTTCAGATTTTGTGAATATATCTAGCTTCAAATTTTAAGAAAATATCGATCTTCATATTTTGTGGATATATCAATCTTCAAATTTCATGAAAATATCGATTTTCATATTTTATGGAAATACCGATCTTCAGATTTTATAGCAATATTGATCTTCAGATTTAATGGAAAAATCGATCTTAAAATTTTATGGAAATATCGATCTTCAGATTTTTGTTGATATAGCAATCTTCAAATTTTATGAAAATATCGATCTTCATATTGTGTGGAAATACTGACCTTCAGATTTTGTAGAAATGCCAATCTTTAGATTATGTGGAAATCTTCAGATTTTGATGGATCTGTCCGTTTTGTGGTCACCTTAGTTCGAAAAACGTTTTTTTACTTGGATGTAATCGATTCTTCTAATTCTGGGTTTGCTTTGCCCATATCTTGTGTCAATATTTCAACAAAAAAAATTGAAGCCCTTCTTGGTCAAAAAAGTGTTTGAAATCTGATCTTCTTAGAATCGGTTTTGACGATATTTAAAGAATCTTCAAATGTCCTTAAGTGCATAAACAGAAATGTAGATGGGTAGCTATATAAAAAACCTGTTAGTGAGCTACTAAAAACATGAAAATTATCCTCATATTTTACTTAAAGTTAGGTCATACCTTTAAAAGTTTATAGTTTATTTTATCTTCATACGTATATATTGTGTCAGATTTGAAATAAAAGGACACACTTCGGGAGTAAATTGTCTTCTATTTACTATTGAACAGCAACTTTATTTTATTTCAAATACACTTCAGTGATTTAAAATTACTCTAATTCCTTTGTGTTCAGAATTAGAGTTAAATCCGACATTCAGGTGTTTTTGTCGTTAGCTTTGTGTACCTCTTTAAAGGGTGGAAGTAATTGTATTTGAGGAAAATTAATTAAAAGTTAGAAAGTTTGTGTAGCCTAACGTTTTTTCACCACTTATTTCACTTTACTGATATCTATCTCCATTTAGGCTATGTGCAACACAGAACAATTAATTTTGTTTGAATAAACAGGAAGTTTCCGGTTTTCGTCTTTCATAACAATGCACCCCTATTGAAAACGTAATCCTGGTTGAGATTTTCTTCGAGATGGGCTGTGTTTATTCCGGGTGCCTAAGCTGTTTGCACACTTCCCTTTTGTATTATATAGTAGTTAGGCGTTTGTTCGTTCGTTATTTTACATTTGTAGTAACTGTCATTCATTACTTGTTTTTTATTGTTATTTTTTTTAAAAACTAACCTATAATTTGGTCCATGAAAGAAAACACCGGAGTTTAGGATTTATTATGTTCCAGTAGGCACAGAAATTTCAGGTACTCAAAATTAAAGGGTGACGGTTTTTTCTATAAACCTTTGTCGATAACGTTAACATATTATCAATCATCAATTTTATATTTCAAAAAACTTATTGAAAACAATAAAAATTTTGAAAATGTTACTAGTCTTGAGTCTATAACACATAGACTTGATTATCTTGATTTCAAACCAGTGTTAAAATCTAGATGCCAGAATGAAAGGTAAAATGCACGTAGTACCAAAACCCAATTTCAGAGCACTCTGAAGTCGTTTTTCTAGTCTAGACACATCCTTGAGTCTATAAAATGCTGCAGTGTTGTGAATTTACCTTAAACTCGATTAAGATGTATAATTAATATCATTAGTGATTCCTACATTAACAAATAACCTAATTGTCTTAAAAGTTAACCTAAAAGTACATGGTTCAATTCCCTTCTGATAGATAGCGTTCTCCATTTTCAGTCACACAATTTCTTATGCAGTGACGCTCTATGTATTATAAACACTTATTTTGAAATAAGTGTAACAAATTTTCCATTTACTTCCGTTTTAAAATGGCGGCCTTTGATTTAACGATTGTCCTGTAATACTGGTTGACCGCTTGATGAAGAAATAGTGTAAAATTTCCAATAAATTTGACCTAGTAACATTTTTCTGTTTATTACGGTTACCAGTTAAATTGCGGGAAAAGGTTACGAGCTCTGCCGTGAGTGTTCAGTACATTAACACTAAACTGCAAAGGTTATTGTTCTTTCAATTACTAGTTTATACTGATATATATAATGCTAATTTATAACTTATTTTGTTGTGTGTTTAGCCTCCCCGACCTCACCGTGGCTGGCGAGTTATCCAGGCAGTGGACTTCGGCCCCGCGTGCCCGCAACCGAGCAAATTGACTGGAGCCACTAAAGGAATACGAGATATAGACGAGGACTGTTTGTACCTTAACATTTATTCGCCTACGGTGAGTGTTTTTTAGGCAAATTGAGTGTAACTAACTCTCTGACTTGACGTAAACGTGCGTGCGTGCGCGCGCGCGTGCTGGTAAAAGTAAAAAATTGTTGTCACATTTAATTCAAACTTGGTGGTTATTGAAAAACTTTTAAAGAAGTCATACATTTTACTAATCATTTTTTTAAAAACTATACATTAGGCCTTCAATCAGCATAAAATTAACAATTTAAATTGTCAATCATTTATTTATTTAACCCCGGTTATAGTAGTGAAATCTGATTTTCAAAAAGTAGCCTATGGGTTAAAAAATTTGAATTTTACATTAGTTACAAATTGTGTATTGTATTTAAATATAATATTTTTTCAAATTTTCTCTACGTGAAGTTTATAACATTATGTTAAATTTTAGAAATTTGCTTCCATCACGTTTTGCGAGTAAGCTGCAAGCTTGAATATTCATTGTTTGCTTATAGGCAGCACTTACTGTCTAGTTACTGGCAAAATTAAGTCGCAAAACACGGGAAATTGTGAACCTTGAGTAAATAGGCCTAAAACAAATAAACCCACCTAAGTATAAGTTATAATAATAATTGCAACAAGTATACTTAAGTGATAATTTTATAAAACTTCAAAGTAGATGAACTGAAAACACAATAAACTTATTGTGTACTTTACGTTTTGTTCACAGACTGAATCAGGACAAGCTAAACCATATCCTGTGATGGTGCACATCCATGGGGGGGAGTTTTCCCACGGGGCATCCAACCTGTTCCCTGGACACGTCTTGGCGGCTTTCTATGACGTAGTGGTTGTTACGTTTAACTACCGGCTTGGAGCTTTGGGTGAGTACTGTTTGTAACGTTATACCGAATGTGCCAAAATTTTGACAAACATCTCACTATTTTTCTTCTAATAAAGATTGAACAATGAAACAACCGTCGTTTGAAAAGTAATTTTCTTTCTGTATTTGTAAATACAGAATATGGTAAAACTTTTGTTGCAAATTAAAGATAACCTAAAAATTTACAAATTATGTTTTTCTTAAACTTTTTTAATTATGTTTTTTAAACATTTACATTTAATGAAATTTGTTTAGGGTGGTTACTTATATTTAGAAAAATCAACAGGTCAGAAAATAACCCAACTTATGCAAGTTTGAAATTATTAAGAAATATTTATATAGTTAATGTAACTTAAACTTGGACATTTGATTGATATAGGCCTATTCGGTTTTGAGAAAATCACATTTTGTAATTACTTAACTAAAAAAAATTATAACAAAAATGTGCTTTTAGAACCACATTAAATTTGTATAATGTTGAGCTGTGTACAGAGTTACACTGTGTTACACACCATGTAAAAACCACTTTTTTCACATACCATTAAAGTAACAATATTTTGTTAAACAATACTTTAATATACTTTTAATGGTAAAATATGGCATACAATACTGATTTACTAACTTGAGAATGTTATATTAAAATTTTGTTTTGCAAGGCTAAAATATTCAATAGAAAAAATACACTGTCAAGAAAGTATTTTCATGAAATTGGAAACTTGGAGCTTGGAATGACATATACACTCCTCAAAAAGACAACATTTGGTTCACTAGGATATCATTACCAGTGAAGTCATATCTATGTGATATGATCTCATTTGTAGATAAACGTCTAATCCAGAAAGTCCTCCAGCCTCAAAGAATGTCTTAGCAATACCTGCAGAAATTTCAATCCTCTTTAAATCAAAAGTAAGATAACAGAGCAAAGATAGGCCTATGTCTGTTTTTAGTGCAAAATTATTCAAGTTTATAATTAATTGGGCAGAAACTGTGTGATCATGTGTGTGTGACTGCCTACCTACATTAGGCATCAATTTTACAATTTCAATTTTTTTTAAATTTGTTTTCTTTAATATTCTAACAAGATATTATCTAAGTATTATTGAATCAAACATAAGAATTGCTCACTAGTTGAAAAAAATAATACTGTAAGTTTTTCTGTTCAAAATTAAATTCATATGAAATAACTAAGTTTTGTTTTTATGTTTTTTGTACTATAAAAGAAAAGCAAATCTTTTTACAACCCAAATAAAAGAAAGTTTGTTCCTTTTTTTTAATTCAGTCTCTCTGAATACATATATAATTTATTTACTCAGCCTTGAACAACTCAAAGATAAATTTCAATACAACAGTTTGAGAACAAAAACTTTTCCTAATTCTTTATGCTTTGTTTGAATTTAGTGACTGTAGGGAAACAAAAGATTTATTAAAATTGAAAAAGTTGAATATAAGTCCAATCGTAGTATTTTGACAAAACTGATGCGTCAATGGAAAGAATGATAACTGTGTAAACTTTTGTAAATGCAAGCAAGTACATTTATAAAAAAATTACAGTTGGACAGTCAGAGAATATTTATTGCACAATTAATAGTGTAAAATGAAAATGCACATACATCTTACGTAAATTGTGTAAACACATTTTTGTTTACCAAATGTGACTAACAGGGTCTATGACTCTCTCAGTAAAACTTGAAAAGTTAAAAAAAGTCCTGATATATGAGTTAACAAGACTTCCATTATGAATTTCATTTAAATCAGTTAATTTGTTTTTTTTTTTTTGCTACTAATGAGCACTGACATACGTTTGGACACCATATAAAAATCACTTTTTTAATCTTTCAAAATTTTAAGATTGATTTTTTCTTGATAATTATATTTTCTAAATATATTTTCTGGTGTGAAAGTAAATCCTATATTAAATTCTTATTCGGATGTTCAGGTTTCTTGAGTACAGCTGACCAAAACTCTCCCGGCAACTATGGCATCCTCGACCAAGCTTTAGCCATCAGATGGATCTACGACAACATACAAGCTTTCAACGGTGATCGGGACTCCATTACTCTGTTTGGAGAAGGAGCTGGTGCAGCATCTGCTGGACTGCTAATGGTGAACCCTCGTACTCGAAACTTTATAACCAGAGTCATAGCTCAGGTAGGTTATAACGGGTAAACAGTTATTCCATTAAGGGATTGTTTCAGTTCAAACCATGAGCACAATGCAATGGCTAGACAATTGTTTGATTTTTAATTGCCATTGAGCTAATTCCAGCAACTATGATGCATAGTGAAATAAATCAGTATGGTTACTTTGAATATATTTATTAATGAATTCATAATAATAACGATTTATACTAAATTGCATGAAAATATTAAACGAAGTGTCTCACATTTAATTATTTGTTTAAAAAACCAGAAAATAGGATGAATTTCTCAGTTCATCTGATTTTGCTCAAAATAAAGGTTCATAGCTCAAATATTTGTACTAAATTTAAAGTAAAAAAAAATCATTGTTCCAGAGTAATTTGAAGAAAAACCTTGTGGGCAGTCAGTGATTGCTTTTTCTAATTTAACCCCAAACCCTAAATTAATTTTTTTTTTAATTGACTTGGGAAATGAATCTTCATAAATGATCAAAATTTGTTAAAACAATTTTGAAAAATACAATCAGTGTTTTACTTCTTTTAGTAGCTCCTGAACACAATTTTTTGGAGATATAGCGACACAAATATTTCAGTGTCTTTAACATTATTTGAGTAAAATTTAATCAAAATTGCCAAGATGGTTGATAAATTTTTATCTTTAAAAGTTTTTTTTACAAAAATTGGTTCATTAGTTTAGTCTCAGATGATGTGTACAGACAGGCATTGAAGTAAAAACCACTTTTGTAGACTCATGGCAACTTGAAAACAATTAGATCCATGAAAATATCGAAATCAGTTTTTTCGTAATTATAAACTTGTATAACTTTAAAATTTCTTCTCATACAGTAAGCACATAAACAACTAATCCATTGGGCACAAAGACTTTACATAGTATTGGCTGTTTTAAGTGCATGGAAATATAGCATTGATATTGAATGCAATACAAAAGAAAAACTACAATAAGTTTATTCAGTGCAATATTTAAACTATGATTAAAAAAAATTATCAATTTATTTTGTTTATTCCACATCAGTTATCATAGAATGTACATACAAGAAGGTCAAATAGTGATTATTGTGTGGATTATGTGTACAATAATAAAATAATATATAGCAGTATAATAACAAAACCCATGAGCGTTATTTAATGTAAGGTCTTTCGAGACACAAGATCCAGATTTAACTAGAAAATTTTAAGTTTTAGCCACATAAATTATTCTGCATGTAGAAAAACCAACCACTAATATTTTAAAAATAACAAAAAAGCAATTTTTATTGCCTCAAGTAATATCAATTTGCAGAGTGGGTCAGGACTCGCAGACTGGGCTCTGATTGTAGACAGATACCGAGCGCAAAACACAAGCAGAGTCTATGGACAACGACTTGGGTGCAGTATTGAAAGCTCATACAAATTAGTCGACTGTTTGAAACGAGGTCGTAACTTCTTTGAACTGGGAAATGCAGAGTTTCAGGTACGTAGCAAGTTGTGTCTCTTTTTATGAAGATTAGCAAAATTGTTTAAATAAAGTTAGCAGTTACTTTATGTTATTGGGTAAGATTTTCACCAGGGGAAAAATATTAGGTAAGAGCAATATCTGGTTTTGTGAGTTGTGTTTAACCTGTTGGTTGAACTTGTGTTGTATTGGTTGTTAAAATGCAATTCATATTATAAAAACATTCACTCTATATTTGACATGGTCATTATCTTAAGTAAAATATTGTTGAGACTAGTGATGGAAATGCTGGATGTAGGTTTTAGTATTTGTGAATTATTATGGTAGATTTTATTTTTTAATTTACCAATCAGGAAACTGAACTGACTACATGTTCTCTTGTATTCTTTTAAGCAAATAATAGGTCCGATGTGCATGGCCCCCACAAGAAATTTTAGACCCAGGACCCAAAATCTGAAGCAGGCCCCTTATTATAGTTTTTTTTTATGAAATGGAAAAAATTGGTCACCTTATGCCTAAAATTGTTTATATTGGTAATTAATTTTTTTAAAGACTAATTGTTAAAGTTAACAAATATTTTTCAAAGAGTAACAGTCACACCTTGTGGAACTCAGGTCTGGGAGCTTTCAAGTGCACTTGGACCCCCTCATTGTAGAAGCCATGCCAATGTGAACAACTAATTTAAATGGCATCTGGTGCACTATAACTGGACTACAGGTTCTGCATTTTTTTTTTTTTTTTAGGACATATTTTAATGCAAACTTTACTAAAGGAATTACAAAGATTGTTTGGTTATCTGGCTCTAAACAAACTGCCACACAAAAATTCAATAATTTTCTTTAATTCAGAAAGTCTTGAATAAGTAGTGAATAGCAACTAATTGATAATAATTATCAAGAATATATCATGTATGTTTTTATAATACAAAATTTAAGCAAATCAGTTGTTTTTTTTTTTACTGTATTTTGTTTTATTCATTGTTCATTATCAAAAATTAATCAATCATTCTCAGAAAAAGAAAAATCATACTACTTTTTCATATTTGTTTTGAATAAGTATAAACACTAGAAAAAAAAGGATCTGAGGTACTTCAAATTAGAAGCAAAATTTATTTTAGCTTAGATAAACCAGCAAAAATCAGTAAAGCAACAGTTTAAACTCTTAAGTTGTTATGACTTGTCAGTTATTTAATTCTTAATTTTTTTGAAAAACTTGTTTCACTATCGTAAACAACATACATAAGCATTAAAGTGTTATGATACTATTGCCAATGATTAATTTCCATAATGTTATGTACTGATTCCATTGTTGCAGCCTCAGGTAGGTACTTTCCCATGGGCCCCAGTGTTAGATCTAGGATTCCATGTCCCTGGCGACAGCTGGTACGAAGGATGGAGGGAACAAGACTGGCGTTTTACTAACTTCACTCCTGAGGAACAGATCAGGAAGGGGGAATTCAACAAGGGATTGTCCTACATGACTGGTGTGACTACTCAGGAAGCCTCTTTCTTTGTGTGTAAGTAGGCAAGTTGTGTCTTCATTTTCTGAATAATAAATTACAGTACTTAGTTGTAGTTGTTATTTCAAAGTATTATTAAAGGTGGGTTGATTTTTTTCAAGAAGTACTTTGATCCAACATAAGTTTTCCAAAAAGTACTTTGTTTTAACATAACTTTTTCAAGAAATGCTTTGATCTAATATAAATTATTACTCTTTCAACTGTCAACACATCTTCAACAGTTCTGTTCATGTTTTCTCTGCCAATGTTAGACCTCTGTCTGTCTTTTTGGATGGTTTTTCTTCCTCATCCCCTAAATATTGTGCTCAAGAGGTTCCTTCACTAAAGTTTCAACTATGTGGCTGACCACTCACAGTTTAAACACCTATATCAGGATCTGTTTGAAAAAAATTGCATGTGTTTGCCCTTTACGTACCACAGATTAAATTAAACACTTAGTTTAAGTTACTAAAATAATTGTTTACTTTGATCACATCTTGCTGCTAATCCTAGCATTGATTTTTCACCTATCACTTTCTACACATTTCGTAGTAACTCTGTTTCCAAAATCTGTCAACATGCCCATCAATCTATTGGCAGACCCATTTTATTTAAGCTACTATCTCCTCTACTTCCCTGCTTTTCTGTTTCCCACTGTCTCCTTTCTTTTCATTGATCTGCATTTAGTTAGGTTGTTATACTATCTGTGTATTCTGTCCTGTTATCCCTAGATGCAATTGCATTGAATGTTTGTTTTCAGATAACAATGAATCGCTCAGACCATACTATGAGATAGATGAGAAGTTTTTTGATGACAAAGTGTGGGAACTAGTACGCAAATACAACTACACATTGAATCCTAGGGGTATCTACCAGGCTATCAAGTGGCAATATACGTACTGGCCAGAACCAAAAAATAAAGAGCGTTTACGAGATCAGTATATCAATGTAAGTCTCATTAACTAAATTGTAAATATCTTTAATACAAATTATATATTGTTAGTGCAAAGACAGACTTACTTATAAACTTCATTATGGAACGTGACAGTTTTTAAGTGCCAAACGATAGATAAATATATTTAGTACACAGTTTAAAAAAGAAATAGAAAGGAAAAAATTTTAATTAAGCAAGTGGCATATTGTTGTTGAGGAAAACAAATACACATTAAAAATTAGGAATATTTTATTTTAGTGCTCAGAAAAATTCAAAAATGACTGGATAAGATGGTGAAGAATTTTATAATTTACTTTGGTCTATTATACTCCCTAATTTAAGTAACTAAATAATCGCAGCAAGCGTTTATGAATATTTTTCTTTATTATTAGTTACAAGGTATCTGCTGTGACAGTTCCTGCATTGCACTACCTTTTTTGGTATACAGAAAACAAGATGATGTATGGTGCATGTCTCAAATATCACCAATAGTTCAGTAGTGCCAATTAAGATGGGCATAGTAGCAACAAGCGTTAGTCAGCAATAGCTGTGTAGTGGAAACAACGTGGTTTCTTTGGAGAAAGACCTAGCCTCACCTCACCTGAGAATTCTTTTTAAATCTTACAGCACATTGTTTGCGTTCCATACAAAACACATTATTACTATTAGAACCTGTTAATAGACTAAACGCTTACAGCTATAAAATGACAATTGAAAAAAAATGTTAAAATTATTTGGAATGATCTTGTTCATAATAATTCATAATAGTTGTAACATTATAGTCCGAACAGTTTTTTGCCTAACAAATGACTTGTAGACACAAAAATATTAGCATTCTTTACTATCACTTCATTGCTTTATTGGTTGGTCCATGAATGCACGTTATAGCTTTTCAAAACTGCAATCATATAAAATTACATTTTAACTATTATAATGTTCATGTGTTGTTTACTTTACAGATGTTATCAGACTTCTTATATCGAGCACCAACTGATAAGATGGTCAAACTGCTTGTGGACCAACAGGTACCAACTTATATGTACGTCCTCAATACAACTATAGAAGCGTTAAGATATCCTGAGTGGAGAAAGTATCCGCACAACATAGAGCACTATTTCCTTACTGGTGCTCCTTTCATGGATACAGGTATTGTTATTATTAATTTGTGTTACATTATTTGTACCAATAAAGTGGAAGCAGGCGGGGGGGGAATAAATCTGTCCCAATGACACCGAAACCACAGATTAATAATTAATTCTACCATTTATCTGTAGAACATTAATAAAGAGTGTACAATATATTTGTTTGAATTAGCATTGTTAAATGATATGTCTATAATTCAAATAATGGGGCCAGACATATACAGTATTTTAATACTAAACAAGGTATTTTTTTATTAATCCTGTAATATTAAACGAGCAGTCTATATAGGATTATGTATGTTAACAGGTGCATCCCTTTATCTTATTATAAACAGCTCTAATGATTTGATATAATGTTAACATATTCTATTTTCAGATTCAAAAAAGCACTCTAACTGGGTCTTATTTTTGGGAAAATTCATGTGTGTGTGTGTGTGTGTGTGTGTGTGTGTGTGTGTGCCTATGTATTGTGCAATGAAATAAAAACAAGCTATGTATGTATAAGTGTCCTTTTTCTCAAATGCATCTCCTTAATGATTATAGTATAATTTTGGAATACAAAATTTTTGAGCTCAAAAAAAGATCTTGGTTGAACAATCTTTGGAAAAATTGAATTTAGTTAAAAAAACATTAATTAACATGAGATTTATGAGTATCTGTTTATAAATTTATACATACATCTATATATCTCGATGAGTATAGATGTATAAATTTATACATCTAAAATTACTAGAGTTAAGGCCTAATTTTTTGTTAACTCTGTATAAATTGTATATGAGAGTTTTCAATCACTTATTATCTTAATTGTAGAACAATAGATATAATTTGATAATTTCTTTTTGGCCTTATTGATTTTTTTAAATTTAAAACATAGTGTTGCAATCATCAAACTGATAACAAAACAGAATATAATATGGACAAGTTTATTTTGAACCTCCAGTATCACCCCTTGTCCTATTTTAAGACTCTGGGGTAAAACTATGTATCCTGAACGTAGTAGGATAACCACTAATTTTAGTCAACAAAAAGTATGCAATTTGTAAGCTATCTAGTCTAATTAATGTAAAATTGTCTCTTAAGTAACATTATTTCTTAATTGAGTCACACTATCTATTGAATCACACAGATGATTGAGTCATGAATGCAATTTGAGATTACATAATGGAAAGAATGATGGCATTTAAATTGCCATTTCTCATGAAATAGTGATGCTTTGCAATAGTCACAGTCACTAACAATCAGGCAATTTTTAGATCTCATGGAAGGCTTTGTTTCTGCTAACTATTTCACAATATTTTGTTCACTTTAAAAAAAAATCTAAATTCACTGTCATAAAATTTAAACTGCATAAATTAGCCCTTACATGATTTAAACTACACTGAAAATTTATGCAGATTTTTATGCTGGTTAAGATAAAGAAATCAGAATTTCAAAAAAAAAAAAAAATAAGAAGAAGAAGAAAAAGAATTATGATATTTTAAGATTTGGAATGACCACCATTTTTAAACTGTTCTACAAATTTTACTGGGTAGCAAATTTGTCAAAAGATATTACTGAAATCGATTTTTGTTTCAAGTTTTTATAAAATTGACCAATTTTGTTGTTGTATAACATATAGGTCAGCTGTATAGAATATGACCTGCATGAGAATTTCTCGCACATGCAGGAGAATTCCCCTCCAGCTCCTTCCAGCAATAAAGTGACACAGACGTCTGTCATTCTTCTAATTGCTTACTATTTATTTTATTGCTGTGCTTGCATCTTCTAGTTGTCATTGTGTTAGCATTATGTAGTACAACAAAAGTCAGGGTTTTAAATGACTCTTTTATGTGTGCTAACTCTATTGGTCCGCTCACACATATTCTTTCGTACAGACCAAGAAATATTTTCTTTTACATTAAATAATAACAGTAGGCCTAAATAAAAGACAAATTAAAACACTGAATAATTACATATATTTAAAATTGTATATGGTATAGGGTGTTTCACGAAGTTCTCCTGGCACTTTTAGAGCTCATTTAGAGTTAAAAGCAAAGAAAAAAGTTCATTAAACGTAGCCTGAAATCACTGCATTTTCTTACCACTTGCCACTTGGTGGTTTTTTAAACGTTACACATTGAAAATATATAGGCCACTAGATTTAGATTTTGTATACACATTAGTAAAATAGCATTCTATAAGAAAACCAAAAACAAAAGACATTATTTTAAATATTTTCAAAACGTCAACCATTTTAATTTTTTAAAATCAAATGTCTCAAAAAATGTGTAGGCCTACTGTTTGGTGACATTAGGAAACCAAGTTATATTCGACTAAGTAAAATCAGCTAGAACATGATAAACCAAAAAATTGAAACACCGCTGAACCTGATAAAATATAAAACTGAAGATATTCACAAACTTCTAAAAACATATTTTCATGATAATTGGGAAGCTCATGAAAACTTGATTTTTATAAAATTTTACTTATTAAGAGTGTATAAAAGTTTGTGTATTCATATCTAATTATTTACTAATTAACAAAATTTAGTTAGAAAAATAATACATTATTATATATATATGGGTATTAACATAATATCATTTTTTTAAAGTTTGTTTTTTGGGGGAAAAATTTCTAGATACTTTGTTCATTTACCTTTAACAAATTCAAAATTCACTGAAATAATTTTTGTGTATAAGCTTGTGTATAAATAATTTATTTATTCACATTTGTACAATTTATGCCTTCAATCAGGCTTTGCCTTGGAGGTTTAACTTTTATTTCTCAATATATTACCTCACACTGCATTCATTTGAATTATTTAGTTTTGATACTGCTCATTAGCAGTTACTCTACATGAATTTAACAATTAGGCCTGTAAGTTGTATAAAACATGGTATAGGTAGCGCTGGTTTACATGGTCAAGCCTCTCCATTTATTATTATGAGTTGTGCTGTATTAAAAATGTGCTAATCACATTCATGTAGAAATTTGTGTGTACGTATTATATGAGAAATAAGTTAATTTATTATTATAAATAAAGATCCAATCAATAGCAAAGATACTCCAACCAATAACAAATTCAATCAGTGAGCTGAAGCTTGACATTTTATCAGCTGGCACTGCTACCAGCTGATATACGATACTCACTACTCAGCAATAGTGAAGGGCAGAAGGAGCTGGGATGAGAGAGTTGGGACTGGACTCTCACTTACACATTTTTCTCTCTGTCCCACTGGTGTCCTTAGCTAGCCGTTTTCTATGAAGACGGCTCTTGCAACCAAGCTAAACTCTATGTGTGCATCTCTATATTTTTTTAGGCATGAGTTAATAATTTTACTCCTAAGAATCAATAAACCCTCAAAAAGTGATCTATAGGTTAGGATCAGTGCTTATTTTGAGGTAGAAAACTTAGCAAGATTTTCACAATAGTTCATTTTCTAAAAGACATTAGCAATTAAAACAAAATATTTTATGTAATTAGTTATCTCAAAATCAAAATAGGCACAATGAACACTACCAATTTCCTGACAATGAAAATTATTGCTGATTTGATCAGATTTTATAGTTTGATTAAAATAAAATATACTATTTCTGCACATTTTGTAACATACCATATTTCATTCTCCTTCTTATAATAAATAGGATTCGTAATAGCAGAAGCAGAAACACTCTAACAGAAATAAATCTAGATCAAGGAAGCACCCTGATCTGATCATTAAAACTACTTCAGTTCGTATAACTTTATACCAGTAATAGCTAACATTTATTCATACATTTCTCACTTCACGCGGAATCATTAACGATCTACTACTGTACGTTTTACTGCCAATAATGATTGTGTCTGGAAGTTTTACGATTTTACTCAATAGATAACAAGCAACTTTATTCCCCTGTGTGTTCTGTTTGTTTCATTTTTAACAAAATAAACTTTATATTTGCTTCCATTTAAATTATTACTTTACTTTTAACTTAAAACTGGATCTGGTTATTTGTGTTTGGCAGTTAATGTCTGTTGTAAAGAATTAGTATTGTAAGTTTAAAGTTAAGAGCTATTATGTAGTATTCTATTAATATTGTTCATATTATTATTTTAGTGGAAAAGTATAACTTGTGGTAAAATAACTTTAGTATAAAGAATAATATTGTGCATTGTTGAAACAGTGTTTGTGTGTGTGTGTGTGTGTGCCCGCGCGCGCGCTCGTGTGTGCATGCATGGTTATACAATGCGGTTGAAGGGACAAAACATATATGAGTGCTCTAAACGAGACAGTGTTGTAATGAAGTTTACAGTAAACGAGTTTGTAAACAGTGGCAATACTGTATGTAGTAAAAAAAGAGCATACTTTGTACTGTATACATAATTAATGGCTATTTTATTACAATTTATTACACATATTATATAATTTTGAAATATACTTTAGTTAAAACTAATAAAAAATAAGTACTGTAGAGAGAGAGATTTTTTTTTTTTTTTTTTTTTTTGGTGTTTAACGTCCGACTATTGTGCACACTTGGGCTAATGCAGACGATGGGATGATCATCTGCATATGAAAATGCTTAGCATATGGAAATGCTAAGCCCTTGCTGGGAATCAAACCCAGGTCCTCGGGGTGAAAACCTAGTACGCTATCTACCGAGGCGGCTAAGAGAGAGAGAGAGAGAGATTTTGTGTTTAACTTCGGACTATTGTGCACACTTGGGCTGATGCAGCCGATGGGATGATTTATACCATATGAAAATGCCAAGCCCTCACGGGGAATCAAACCCGGGCCCTCCGGGTGAAAGCAGGTTGAAAGCCTAGTAAGCTATCCACTTCTATTCTCAACCTTTATTCTAAAAATAGAACACAAATCTTATTTAAGTGTGAGTGACTATAGGTTAGCAGCTTAGAAAACTGCTAAGAGCACCCGTGGAGTGGGACAGAGAGAACAAATGTGGGAGTAAGAGGTCATGTCCCCACTCTATCACCATAGCTCCTCCCTTTTTTTCACTATCACTGAGTAGTAACAGTTTCTTGACTCAGATTGGCAGACTCTGTGTCACTGAACTGTTGGAAGGAGCTGGAAGTAAATTCTCCTGCAGGCCGTTTACAAAGTGGATGGACTATAACAGCAGCATGACAGCAGTTTGTAACCAAGCTTAAAATACACACTCTTAATATAGAATATTGTGGAGATTATGAAAATAGTGCTATAATGGAGTTAGCCATTCTAACTGAGGGCATTATAACCAAGGTTGACTGTAATAGCTTAATAGGTTTTTTTTATTCTGTGTAATGTGACAAATAATTTCAAAATTACAGCTATTCAAAATCTTAAAATATACATTATATTTTACCTTGCACTTGTTGAAATCTAATTATAAATGGAAATAAGTTCAATTGTTGTCACCGTTAATTTTCTATCTTTTCAATGTAATTTGAAAATTTTAAATATTATTTTATGCAGATGTTAATGCTGATTATGATAATTAATTAACTAGATTTTTAAAAAAATTATTTAATAAAATATTGGAATTTTGATGTGTATTGTATGAATTGTTAATTAAAAAAAAAAAAATGGTTTCCATTACATCAGCAAAAGCAATGTGTGCCACGAATATTTCATTAGAATTGGTGCTGTAATAATAGAATTAAAAGTATTCACATGGAAAATAATACTGAAGCAAATTTCTGGTATTGTATAAGTAACACATGTTTTTCATTAAAGTAATTTCAATACATTTGTTTTTCAAATAAAAATAAAATAAAATTCTGCTCCCAACTTGCAATAAAAACATAGCCTGTTCACACAAAATGTTATTTGGCCAAACATAAAAGGATGCTGGAACATTTTTATTGTTCCCCAGGCAATGTTCCTCCGCTCAATAAGAGTGTAATGAAGCTGCCTCAACAACATTAAAGTCAACTTTTTCTGCTTAGTTTTTGTTTATTAGTTTTGTTCTACATTATCATAAAGAAATGTTTGTCATTTTACTTTTATTATTGTTTTTTTTTTTTTTGCTGTGGGTGGATTTAGGAGATCATGCTGCATTGCATTTCCAGTTGTGTAAAAATAATAAAACAATTTTATAAAGAAATGTAACATTTGTATTTAAGTATCTTTTGTTTTGTTTCAGTTGATTAAAACTAACTTGAGGCAAAACAATGAAAACGACTGTTGTGTCATTTTAAAATACTAATAATAAATAAAATAAATACAGTAATTGCCGTAATTGTAACAACGTTGTGTCTCTCTTATGATAACGTTGTTTTTACAATTTTAATTAAGAATAAAACTTTCTCAGTGTATTGTACAATGTTTAAACTAATCAAAATGTATAATAGATTAATAATATTAATCTGAACCAGTTAATATTTTTCATTATAAGGTACTTGTAACATCATTACAGTTCATACTACTTAAAAGTGACATTCTGAACAAACAATTTTTTTTTTTTTTATAAAAAACTGTTATTCTAAGGATCCCTTCTTATTATTAATTTTTCAAAAATTTTCTCAAGGACCCACAATTTAAAAATAACCCTGAGACTAAATACTAAATAAAAAAATTATGTGTAGCACTTGGTATAATGCCTACAGAAGTGAACACTATGCACACATTTAAAAAACAGTTATTCAATTGAGGAAATATTTGAATTAAATGTTTTTACAAATTACAAAATTCAAGTAAAATTTATTATTTTTATTTTAATATTTGGTCTTAATTATTAATAGTTTAACTATGCAAAAAAAGATGGCAGTCGTGGGATTGGCCGACAGACTTGACTACTTCTTTTGGCATGCCTGTTTACTTTTTCACTATTATGATTTAATTATTTTTATAAAAATGTAGATACATGCAGAAGGAGTTTAATAAATTAGTATAATAGTAAATATAATATTTGTTATTCTGGGATACAAAAATTGATATAGGTCATATTCATTAAATAATTTAACTATGCAAACTTAGAAAATATACTCTTTTTAAATTAACAAAAACAATAAAATAACTTCAATTGAAATGATATGGAAGTAATAGCTGTTGCACGAAATCAGCTGTTTGGAAGTAGTCACTTCAAGTCTTCATGTATACAAGAACAATTAATTATATATGCTGTGAGGTAGGCATTACAGAATCAAGCGTTATGCAAAAATAAATGTTTATACCCATGTTTTGTCAACCGTGACTATAGAAGCTCTTTTACTTCAAAAATGCAAAAGCATTTTGAATACATTATTTGTTGTTTTATTTAGGGATATGTTTTGATTAAAATGATTGGGCTAAAATATAATAGACAATATTTCACCCTAAAATATCTTAGATAACTCTTTTTCTCTATTATTTTATTCCAGTTAGACTAATAAGGATGATGGATCAGTGTTAATGGAAAGGATAAAACTTATTGCAGTTTTTTTTTTTTTTTTTTTTTTTGGTGTTTAACGTCTGACTATTGTGCACACTTAGGCTAATGCAGACGATGGGATGATTTATAGCGTATGAAAATGCCAAGCCCTTGCCGGGAATCTAACCCGGGTCCTCGGGGTGAAAGCCTAGTATGCTATCCACTAGGCCACCGAGGCGGCTGCTCAGTAAATGCAATCTTGAACCTACAACCTTGGAATGTGATAATTCAGAATCAGACTAACCGGCATCTTTCTAGCTATCTTGGATATACCGTCCCTTAGTTAACCTAAACCTAATTGAAAATATTAAAATGCTCCATAAGAATTAAGATACTTAATTAAGAAACAACTAGGAATTGTAGGAAAAAATACAAAACAACAAATATTATTCATGTATAAATAGATCTTCAATGGATAACACTATTTTTCATTGTTTTCTCACTGTTGAGAGATCAAGGGATTATAGAATAATCTTTAAAATAGTGGTCCTTTTAAGATGGTGGTGGATAAACCAGTGCAAGGCACCAACTACAAAGAGGTCTAGAGATTCATAAACCAATTTAATTTAAAAAATATAATTTTAGGCCATCTCATGATACAGTCTTAAGAAGCTTTAATAATTAAAAACCTGATTGAAAAATTTGGATTATATTAGTATTTTTAAAAAATGGTGTTCTAAATCTCATTCATGTTAAAATTATATTCACTTTACGGTTGAAGTCCTTAATGTAGTCTTCTAATTTCTCTAATTGATGATATTCAAAAAGCCTAAATGATTAAATCCAAATTTTCTTAGAAAACATTATTCTCTCTAATCTTATGCATAATAAAGCATCTTTAACAATGGAGAAAGGTGAAAAATAATCTATGGATTTTATTTGTATAATAATTAGGTATTATTATGATAGAAGGCCTATTATTTGATACATCATAAAATGAACAAGATTTTTTTTGATGAATTGAAAATATGTCAAGTACATGTCAGGCTCAGAGTTTATATGCCAGAAAAACAATTATTCATGTTCAAAGCTCGCCTGACTCAACTCATTAAATATGTTGTCCTTTTTATGGAATTTAATATATCTGTTTCAGATAGAATTATGTGTCTTTATGTTTTCATTGTTTAAAATAGATCAATCTTGCAAATATGTTAATTTGTATATATTTTTTAATTAAGAACCAAATGAGAAAGTAAAAAGACACATATTTGTATTATTTAAATCATCTTTAAACCTTTATTTTGTATATTGGTAGTTTAGTCCCAAATGCCATAATATTTTCAGTACAGGATGCAGGCAGTCATGTACATCCCTTCTTTGATATGAGGAGGGGTCTGTTTTGATGTGTTGATAGAAATAGGGATTGTCCACTGGTAGGCTGTATTTTTAAAATAATAATTTTTTCAATTTTTTCTTTCAAAAAAATATTGATGTTATTGGTATATCAAATGTTGACTTTTGGTGTTGCCATACTTTGCCAGAGCTGACCATACTCCTGTGCTGACCTAATAAGCTCAGGAATGTTGTTCTCCCGGTGGACTCCAAATCAACAGTGAATCTACAATTTAAACTAAAGGAGCTTCATGAAGCAATTAAACTGCTAAAAGCAGTACCTTTTAAAGATCATATTCATACAGTTGATAAACATAAGCCTTTTTTGGAAATTGTATGACAGATATCTTGGTCCCAAACTACCAAATCTTAGCAAAAACTCATACATTACAATCAAAAAGCAATAGTTAAAAAGATTTTGGATAATCCTAGAACAACACTTCCAAACTTTTTTTCATCACTTACCCATTGAATAAACTTATGTTTTAGGAGTAGTTCTTTCTTTTTCATCTTCATCTCATACCACCCTTTCATATTTTATAAAAGAAGGATATGAATAAAACCATTTTAATAAAGTCTGGCATTTTCTTTACATATTGGAAATTAAAAGAATCATATAATAATCTTTAT
Source organism: Callitettix versicolor (assembly GCA_022606455.1). NCBI lineage: Eukaryota > Metazoa > Arthropoda > Insecta > Hemiptera > Cercopidae > Callitettix > Callitettix versicolor. Next base: position 22,885,213 of record CM040184.1, on the reverse strand, counting down.
GAACTATTTTTTACAGAATTTTTTCCACAAAAAGACCACCTGTCACGCACCATGTGGACTGACAACGACCGCAATATGAGTCACTTCTTTATGAAAGCCTACTCAAACTTTGCCAGATACGGGTAAGAGATTTGTTTTGTTTTTTTAATTAATTGTCATTGAAAATGAGAGCAGCATTTATTGTAGAACCCAGACCATGATAAAATATGACAAAGCTGAAATCATGGTTTTAGTAATTGTTAAAAATGTTGCCATATTTAACCAATCAAGGTTAGGATTGAAAGTTCACTCTAACATTTAACTTGGGGGCAACAGATTAAGTGCTTTCAAAAACCTGATATTATGTCTACCCAGTTTCAAACGCATAATTATGGAGTGAAAATCCACACTTTAACATATTGGCTATATGACTAGATGTTCAGCGTAGTTTCTTCAAATAATTGGACAACGGATAACATGGTTCAACCTGTCATGACATAATAACACAATGGGAGAAGCAATATGAACTTTTACTGTGATGCTCTTATATGCCGAAAATTCAGTTGAATACAGTAACAGAAAAGGTGAAATAATATGTTTTCATATCAGTAAATTACCAATTAACAATTAGTTATAAAATATTCCCTCGTTAATAAGTTATATTCTTATTTTTACAGAAGAAGAATATTCAATTATGTATTGTTTGTGTATATTCTCAGTTACTACAACTAACAGTTTAAAAATTGTAATACAAAAAATGTGTTGCTAGACGCAGTAGTAGATTTTAGGCATGATAGAGACTAGTGGTTTTAAATCCAAATTCACCCACAAACTACCTATTTTGTCCTCTTCCCTTTTATCCTGATTGCTCAAAGTTTGCAAGTCATGTATATTTAACTGATACAATGATAAGACTTACAACTTTGTGTTGCACTGCTGGTGGTTACACGTATATTTCTAAAACAAATTATAAGATGTTTTAATAATGAATACTTATCTTGATGTAATTTTAAATGAGAAAACAATTTTTTAAGTTAAAAATATTTTCTAGGTTTAGTTTATTATTTTCTTTATTTTATTAACTGTTTTATACCTGTACAGAAATCCAACGCACACGCAAATCCTTGGCTTGCATTTTGCTGTGGCACGTTCTGGAGAGTTGAAATACTTGAACATAAATACAACTTTCAACTCCAGTGTGCAGCTAAACTACAGACAGACAGAGATGGCATTTTGGTCCTGGTACCTGCCTACAGTAATAGGCCACTTAGTGCCGACTTATCCTCCTTCTACTGAGGTACGGTAATTATTTAAATGTATGGTTTTATGTATGAGGTGCTATTCAAAAATTCAGGAAATGTTTTTATAAAAATAAAATTGCTTGCCATAACTTCTAGTTTCCATCATCTCTTTCAAAAATAGTCCTTTTGGGCATGAACACAGCAATTCCAGCATTTTCCCCATGATTCCATGCATCCCTGGAAGTGTCCAAATGTAAGTGTTCAAAGTACATTCTGCAATTCTGCCCACAACTTCTCAATTGTATCAAAACAATGGACTTCCAATTTGAACTTTAATTTGGGGAACAGAAAAAAGTCACAAGGGTGAGATCAGGCAAATATGGTAGTGGGGAATTCCCCATTACCATTTTTTTGGCATCTAAAAAATTTTGAATGACTAGCAATACGTGTGCAGGCATGTTGTAATGGTGGGGAGCCCAGCCCTTGTTCTCCCACTATTCTGAATGTTAGTGCCAAATGTTCTCACATAGCCACTTCAAAACTTCACAATAAAACTTTCCATTGACAGTTTAACCTGGGGAAAAAATTACTGCGATTTTGGCCACTGTGAAGATAGTGTTTTCGGCTGCAACAACTGTTGCTTAGTTTCAGGGTCATAATCGTAAACCCATTTCTCACCACCATTTATGACATTGAAAATGAAGTTATGGGTCTTCCTGCAATTTTTAATTCAGTGCACAAAGCTTGCATTTTTTTTCTTTATTGCTGCTCAGCAGTCTCATTATAAATTTTGCAGCAATGCATCTAATTGTCTGATAAGATGTGTTGCAGAGATACAACATTCCTATGATTGTACAAACATCATGGAATGGTTGCTATGGTCTGCAACAATAGCCTTTCTCACTATCGCAATGTTGTCCAGTTTTACAATTGTTGGTGGTTGTCCTAAACAGTCATTATCATCGGCAGACTTTGACCATGGTATAAGGGTTTACACCAAACACAGTATTACACAAATGCATGAAACTCAAGAATGCAGCCTCTCACCACCACAGCTGTTGGTACACTAATTCACAAAAAGTAATTCGCCTACGCTACCAGCAGCAAGGTTATACCACAAATATTTCATGAGCGGAGTTCAAATTCCCCAAATGTTTCACTTGGTATATTGAATAGCTCTCTAAACTGGAAGAGCAAGGCAAAAATAGATATGAAAATATTACACATAAAATGTCAGTTTCTGTCAAAGTGAAGATGCTAACTTAAATTGGAAATTTCACAGTTTTTAACAAACAGACTTATTTTAAAACTATTGTCAGTAAACATTGCAAAATTGTCTTTTTTTAAAAAAAGGTACATATGTGGGACTCAAGGAGTTACCAACAGAAGTGATAACTTAATGATATCTTTGCTGAATATATAATTAGTTTAAAGATATGTTTACATATATATTGTTTTGTTTAAATAAATAAATATGTGAACCTAGCTTAGATATTATTTATTGTAGTTAAAGTAAAAATCAGTTCTTTTATATCACTTCGTAATTATCAGCTTATTTCGTTGAACAAGTGATAGGTTATAAGTTCCGGGTTATATTGTTAAAAACTAGCAATATTAACAACAATTTTATAAAAGTTTATATTAATTTATAATGTATTATAAACGGTTACAATGTACACATGTTCTTCAACTAAGGAAAAATACCAAAACCAAAGAAATGCAATATTTTCATATAATACTGTTATCGAAAAATATTAAGAAAAAAAAGAGACAGAAATAGAGACAAAATTTGTTTGCTTGTTCATTCCATATTTTCGTTACATTCTTGCATTTGGCAGACTTTTTTTCTACCCACTTCTCTTACCGAAGCTAACATTAAAAGCTTTGCTTCAAAAAGTATAGAAAGTAAGCTTTGCTTCACACTGTTTTGACTAACATTTATCATCTCATATTTTTTTTCTTACTAAGCAGCTGTTTTAGGATGCAATGGTTTATCATGAAAAGACCTGCTTTGTTATATAATCTTACTTAATAAAAACCTACTGATAACATGAATTGTATTTTCTCAATATACAATATATATATATATATATATATATATATATATATATATATATATATATATAATATATATATTATATATTTATATATTTATTATATATATATATATATATATATATATATATATATATATATATATATATATATAATATATATATATATTATATATTATATATATATTATTATATATATATATATATATATATATATATATATATATATATATATATATATATATATATATATATATATATATATAATATTCTAAACATAAATAGACTAATTTGTATAAACTATAATCTATGTATAAATGTTTTTGTTGCAGTTCTGGTGGGAGCCAAAGGCACCATTGCAGATTGCATTTTGGTCAATGTCCACACTATGTTTGCTTCTTATAGTTGTTGTCTTTATATTCTGCATTCTGTGGCGTAATGCAAAGAGGTAAGCCAAGGTAAAATCATAATGTTACAATACTTTGCATGCGTAGTCAACTCAACTGCATGCCACGAACTCGTAGAGTTGTGTTCTGGTAATTCTGGTTTATTAGTTTGAATCTCTCCTTTATAGAATTTGCACCTATAAAGTAGTCTTCACTTGGCAGTCTGTGTTTTTATTGGTGTGGAACTCGCATTTATTTCCAACTGGTAATGAAGTATGTAATTTTATTTCGAAGCCGAGCAATAAAATTTAAGTTATTAAAATCCATTTCCTATTAATTTCAACAAAAATTTTCCAGTTTTTGCAAAAAAAAATTCTCACAAAATATTTTGTATTTATAATAAATAAATAGATAAAACACTTTAATACCCAAATTTTCTCTATTCAGTTTTTTCCCAAAGAGTCTGATCAAATCACCAGAAATTCAGTTTCAAAATTGGTTCATCATATTTTGTTCAAAGTTTGGTCATATATCTTTACAGATTCATAAATCAAATCAGTGTACCAAATTTGAAATAAACCATTTGATTTAATATGTTAGTGGTGTGTGTGTGTGTGTGTGTGTGCATTTCTGGATTAGTGCTTATATATATAGTATTCACATATTTGTAGACACTGGAATTCTTGGTAATAATTTTGATTATATATGAAATATAAGTGAATGTTCATTTTCAGGATTTGATTTGAATTTATTTCTATTTACTTCTGAATTTTAAATGTCTGTTATTTCAAATTCGCTACACTAAGTTAAGTTATATATCTTCATAATTAATCAAAAAATGAGTAGTTATTTGATGAACACATTTTGAGAAATTGGGCATTTATTTCTTTTTCTTGTCAATCATTCTCCAGATTTTTTGGAAATAGCAACATATATATGTTTTGTTCAGGTAGTTAAGAAATATTTTTGAGTAAAATTTAATCAGAATCATTAACAGTTTTGTTGACGAAAAAGAGCTTTACAAAATTCAAAAAAAAAAAATTCAAAATTTCAAAATTGCTTTGACTAGTTTAAAAAAATAGACCCTATATATGGGCAAAATATATCCTTCTTTCCTTGATAACTCTACAGCCTGGATGGGGCCTTAGCTTCCCTAATAATGCCACTCCAAGATTCTATATTTTTTGCCTTCTTCCTCCCCCAGCTCAGGTCGCCCTCAACATCCTGTAGCCATCTTCTGCATTGCTGTCCCACTCTTCTCTTTTCAAGGACTTTTTCAAAATTAGTCTCCTCAGCATTCCATTTTCCAGCATCCTTTCCATGTGATCTAACCACTCAATGCAGCAGATTTTAATAAAATGGGTGACACAGATATCACTATATAGTGTGTACAGCCACTATTTTTGTGAATTCTCCAGCTCTCAGTTTCACTATCATACAAAGGACCACATATTCTTCTTAAGATCTTGCGCTCAGAAATTTGTTTCAGCTCCGTAAGTTAGTACAGGTCTAATCAGAGTCGTATACAATCTAACCTTAGTGGTTCTCGACAAAATTGATGACTAAAAAAACCTTAAATTTGTGAATTGCGCATGATTTGCAGCCATTATTCTTTGGTTTACTTCATTTGAAGATGTAACCTTGTGCTTTGAAGTTAGTGACACTATCATTTAAAGTGTACATATATTTGGTTTTTTTATTTATATGTAGAACCATTTTTTGACTTTCAAGGTCTTTGTCTTGTAGTGACTCTACACGACCAAGTATTTCAGTTTACGCTTCAAACTGATCCTCGAAAGACAGCATCCACACCTTCATTAAGGACAGGCAGTGCATCATCTTTGAAGGATGCTGGGACCGTTGTATCCAGTGTGCCTTCAGGCGATTCACGCAAACAAAGGACACCTACTGTTTCTAAACGAATAATAACAAAAACTGAAAAAGGTGTCCCGCAGACTGATGTTTAAAGGTGTTTTAATGTAAACTGTTGATACATTTTTTTTATCTAAACAAGTTTTATACGTCCACATTCAAATTTTATCACAAAGTTTGTGTGCCTTAACAGGATTCTACAAAACTAATGTTTGATGCAAGATCAAACATACATCGTACACATATACACATATCTGAGAACCTGAGTGCAATATATTACCAGTAATATTTAATTTTTGTAACAATTTATGAAGAGCAAGATTGAAAAGCATAGCTGAAAAGGCATCCCTTGTCTTACCTCTATAAAACTGGAAATTCATGGCTCGCACCACCACGGGCAAAATATATGTACATGCTAAATTTCATCAAAATCTGTCAATTAGTTTAATATCCAGCAATGCGCACAGACACACACAAATAGAAAGACATCTCAGGAAAACCCACTTTTGGACTTACAGGGCCTGAAATTGGACAGGTCCATCAAAATTATGTACAGTAGTTGACTGCATGATATAACTTCGTACATCTCTCTTGCAATAGAACTTTTTTTAATATATGTAGTAGCTTTCTTTGTACTTTTGGATTGGTTTGATTCTTTCTGCTTTTAAGAAATTAAATTTTACAAACTACAATATTAATAGCACTGTCATTTTAAAGATTAAAATTTTATTTGTTATGTTCAGTTTAAAAAAAAATCTGACACTACGGGCAATTTAGGTGCATAGGTGCATTGGAGAAGAGCACTTTTGGAAACGTATTGTATCTTTTATTTTAACTGCACATACATGAGACACACTAAAAGTTATTGAACACTTTTAAACAAGCTATAACGGGGCGGAAAAAATTGTCACTTAATAACTCATCATATTTTGTTAAACTGATAATTTTTTTTTTTTTTAATTACAATATATCCATAATTTTCAAAAAAAAAGTCTACAGATAAAAAACAAGGAAGAATAAAAAAATAGAGATAATAATCACACAATTGTTTATTTGTTATATAAAAGTATAATAAGGTAAAAGAACTGTTTTGTCTGTAGATTAGACACTGTAATTATAACTGTATTTGTACAAAACCCATAAAGGTTTTCTATAGATGAATTAAACAAATTGGTAAATAAGATGGGAGAGTTAAATAAAATCCAATTTTGTGTTGTGTCTACTTTATTTTTTTTTAACAAGAACAGGAAAGTGATAATATTTCCCCCCCCCCAAACATTATGTACACACATATTTTTGTATTATCATATAAAATTTCAAGAAAATTATTTTAAGAAGAAAATGAAAGGATAACTTACGTAATGAAATTGAAATAATATTGTTAAAATTCCTGCAGAAAATCAGACCCATATAGTTACGGTGGGCCAGACAACCTACTAATGCTGCAAGACGAACCTGGAAGAATGGATGGCATCGAAAACCGAATACAGAATCACCGCAGTACTGGTAATATTTACGAGTACCGAGATACAGCGCCATTGGGATTAATAAAACCACGTTCGCTTCAAACTGATCCTCGAAAGACAGCATCCACACCTTCATTAAGGACTGGCAGTGCATCATCTTTGAAGGATGCTGGGACTGTTGTATCCAGTGTGCCTTCAGGCGATTCACGCAAACAAAGGACACCTACTGTTGCTAAACGAACAATAACAAAAACTGAAAAAGGTGTCCCGCAGACTGACGTTTAAAGGTGTTTTAATGTAAACTGTTGATACATTTTTTTTATCTAAACAAGTTTTATACGTCCACATTCAAATTTTATCACAAAGTTTGTGTGCCTTAACAGGATTCTACAAAACTAATACAGTGGCAAAACATGTAAGATTTGTGGTGTAGATATTTGTACTGTTCTATTTTATTATGTGTTCAAACAATTTGTTTTTAAGGTGCCACATCATTGTACTATATAAACGTTTTATTAGTTTTACTTACCATACATGACAAGTTTTATCCACTCATAAAATACAGTAACTATGGTTAATTTTAATTTGGTACTGGATAAGTTTATACGGACTATTAATTAGTGACAATTAATTTAGTAATGTATCAGTTACCTAGAATAATTAAGTAAGTGAGTGGTGAGAAATATTAAACAGATCTCAGTCCTTTTACCAATCAGTTTAATGTCCTGCAGAGGAACAACACGTGGTTACTATTATTGCAGTGTCTATACTTTACATCAATTTATAATCTTCATTTGTCTATATTACGCAAAACAAAGAATAAAAAAGAATTAAATCCAAATAAGAAATTATTTGATGGCTTGAATGTTAAATGTATTTCACTTCCAACTTCTTATACTTAAAGTCAGTTAGATTAGTAAGAACTATGAAGATTGATGTAAGATATGAAAAAGCCACTTTTATGAACTGCACTTCAGCAAAGTACTTTCAACCAATAACGGAGTGTAGATATAGTTTGTGAAGATGGAGGTTCTCCGAAACGCATCAACGAAAGTAGAATTGACGAAGCTAGGGAAGGCAGATCATTATACTGAACATAGTGACAGTAATCCTAGCAGAAAAGAAGAAGAATATAAAAAGAATAACGGAATAACCGAACGTACCATTTTAAAAGAATTTAGTAAACCTATAAAACATGTTCAATTTCAATTTTTGGTTTTGATTGAATGTGTTTGAGAAAAAAAATAATAAAAGCTTCTTTTTAAAATTAAAACAAAATGCAGTATACCAATGGTTATCTGACCTAATATGGTGGAAGACTGAGCCGGATTACTCAGAATACAATGTTAAGGCACTTTCTGTATTGCTGTTTTGGCCCCAAGTGGCAACCAGAATATTGTTTTCAAGTGTACTCAGCAAATTGCAACATGATACATTTCAGATTGCCTGCACAAATCAAAGTGAATAAAAAGACATTCGGTATACTGTACATAAAAGAGCGGGAGTTTTCTGTAAACTAAAAATATATCCTTTATTTTATTTGAATCATTAAAATTTTCATTAAATTACTTCAAGAAACTATTAATTTATAAATTTCGAGTATTTATATGACAAGGATATTTGTACTTCATAAAAAAACATTACATTATAACTGTTTAAGAAACTATTGGAACCAAAATTTTACTTTATAGTAGCATAAATGAATAGGCGAGATTACATAGAGGGTTGGATTGGATCACCAGGAGCCAAAAAATTGAGGATATTTTGTTCTATGAAGTCAAATCAGTCTTACTGGAAAAATCATGTATTCCATATACACTCATGTAGTTTTAGTTGTTTTAAAAATACTTTGTAAAAGCACAAGTGTTATAATTTATGTTAAATATTAAAGTTTATTGTTATAGTATTGTCAAGTCCGTCCATTCAGTGTGCATTTGTAAATATTGTAGATAAATGGAAAATCAAAAAAAAACTGTTTAAATATGTATTATATTTTGTAGAGCTGGTTTTTCTAATGTTTTCTGCCTTAAATTTCATTGAAATCAAAATGTAAATGATTAACATATCGCTGTTTAGTATGCTAGAGCTTTCAAAAATAAAAAGATGGATTTTAAACTTTTGATCCAGAAAACACTAAAGCAAATAGTTATCAGAAAATTCTATTTTATATTAATCTCATGTATATTGGAAAATTGATTTCAGAGTTATGATAGATTTTTTTTATATTTCTTTTACATTTTTCTATAAAACATCTTATTTTTTATTTTTTTTTCATTTCAATTTGATTTCTTCCAAAAAAAATCTTCAAGTTGTTTTATTATAACTTAATTGTTTATATTTTATACAAATTTTTTGAAGCAGACCAAAAACATTAACTAGCCGATAATCAAATTATATTCTGAAATAAATGTATATAGTATGTTTATAATTTTAGATTTTGTGTAAAATTATTTTGGGCTTATATATTTGTTAAGTATGTTAGTTTTAATTTTAGAAATACATTAAAAATGTGTATTGCTTAGATGATCCTGCCAATATTTGTGTTGTCTTTTTAATACAGAAAGAATAAAAACAAAAATTTTCTAAGAACTAAATTTATTGTATAAACCTGCATTTTTTTTCTTTCGAAAAATACAATTGTGGATCTGCTCAATGTAGCACTGTGGTACTCACAGTATTTACAGCTACAAATTGTTTTTCAATATAATATTAAGAGTCAAAGAGGTATGTAATTTTCTTCACACATATAGACAGAGAGAAAGATTTACTGAGTATTTATAAAGTACTTATGTGCTTTTTACAATTTCTAACTATAGCCAATCTCACTTACACAAATCAACTTGATATTGTTGACCAAAAGCTCCTCTGAGATATCATCCAGATTGGTATGAGACTTCCTTTCTCTTTTGGTCCTATCTTCAATCACTATTATACATTTGTGATTGACCTAGGTATTGGAGGATTGACAGGAATGAGAGGGCAGATTTTTGGCCAAGAATGATGCTGAGGTAGATCTAAAACCTGCCTCAGTTGAATGAATCAGTGACTACACCTTTGTAGACCTATTGTGCCCCCTTTCTATATGCCTGAGATGCTCAGTTACTGCACCTTCTCCAGTCCTAGTCTCTTCATGTTTAGAATTTGGAGAGGATTCAAGATGGATAACTGAATTGAATTGATGACTCCAAATTTATTATTGAGGTACTTGCAGGTGCTTGCTCTGATAATTGTCTTTTAACTCCCCCCCCCTCTAATTCTTGACAATTTTCACAAACGTTATGCCACATTTTACCAGTTTTTTGTTTTGTGGTTGATTTCCTACTCATTCTATTTATATTCTTACTCATGGTAACATGAGTAGTTAGGAAAAATATGTGCACTCAAACAGAGCCTCATGCATTGGTAAGGCTAAGGTACAGTAGTGAATATGTATACATGTGTATCTTGAGTAGATGAATGAGAGTAGTATGAGCTACCTCAGTGGCATCACTAAACCTTGGGACTTCTTCAAGACTTCTCATATTTGTAGATCACATTTTAGATCTGCTCCATGTATATTTTTTATCACAAGATCCTTAACTCTTAATGAAAAATTTCATCAAATTTTATTGATACAAAGTTTTTACTGATACAAAAACTCTGCACAAGATTCTAGGTCTCATGAAAAGTACAGGAATAACTCTTGAGTATTAGACTGTAAAGGGTACACAATAAGCTTTTTAAAATGATGTTGTCAGATACATATTAAATCTTTGAGCACAGATGCTACCTAGAAGGAAAAAATTTAAGTATAAATTTATGCATATCATCAAATGTGTAAACAAGCTGATAACATTCTGAAACACAAGCTGGCATAGCTTTAGTACCAAATTTAGCAGTATGGGAGCTCTCAGTTTGTTTCAAGATTTAACTATGGGGTAAAGAAGTGTTACGAATTATTTAACAAAATGGTGCAAAAAGAATTTCACAATCTTTACATAAAATCTTTTTCCAAAAATGTGGTTCAGAAGCTATCAATAAAAAAAGTTTATGTAATTCATCAAAAATCCAAAAATGTTCAAAGTTTATTTATTTTTGATGAATAAGTTCTATTTAATTTAAATATAAAAAAACTTACCTTACTTTTAAATTTTCACATATGACCAAATTAAAAAAAAAATGATTGTGACCTTGTCCAGTTTTGAGAATTAGACCAAACACTGGCTTTTTAGTTACCACAAAATATATTTTGGGGGAGTTACAGCCTATATGTTTTGTTTGGACACTATATTTGAGCATTTTTATTTAAAAATGCTGCCATAACTTTTTGAAGGCAGCGAAAAATGTGATTAGTCTCTTTTCCTCAAAAAGACTAATACAATAATTAATTTCTTTTATTACTTGGTTGCTATGACAACAATTAACAGCCATCAGCTTTATAATTTCAACAATACTTCGCCACTTTTGTAAAAATATGGTTTATATGAACATCATACTTTCAGTATATATATTAAGATTCAATTTTAGCAACTCAGCTCTTTTTTTGTAATAGTTAAATTTGGAAAGACTCAAAGGAGTTTCAGTTTCTTGTTTGTAGCTTTTAAACCTCATTTTCTTGGAAAATAATTGGATGTGAGAAAATTTGTGTAATGTTTTACACCATTTATTTAACGTGTAACTGTATTCCCAAAGAGCTATTTAAACAATAACATTATATAAACAAAATATTTTCTAGACACAATCAAATTTAAAAATAATAAATTAGCTTATTTTTGGGACTGAAAAGGAAAATTATGTAGTATTTAAAAAGTTTCAACTTATATTTAATGTATAGCTGAGATTAATTTCAAATTTTATCAGGATCTTATACTCTCATCAATTCATAAAAATGTGTCAATAAAATATAAGAACATTATTTAAAATATGAAAACTAAATTTATTTATATAGAATTGAAATTATTTACTGAGTGAACATTATACTTAGATGATGAAAAAATAAAAAGAATATTACTTTATAAATAACACCTGATTTCTTAGCTGTCATATGTTAGATAATAGTTTGTTTTTCTGTTGGGTTAAACCAAATATTTTTACCTCTAGACTACAATAATGGTGAAAACAGTTTCTAAATCTACACTTGGAAAACAGAAACATGAGGACAGACATGCAGCTGGGAAAACATCATTTGAGCCAATTAATATAGAAGCCAAGACACCCAGAACTGTTGTGCTTTTACTTGCTTCTGAAGAAGAACAAATTCTCTTGCAAGTAAATAAATAAATGGTGCAAAAACATTACTTCTTAATTCTTTACTTCTCATATTCAATTCTTTATTAACAAATATGATTCTGTTGCTACAGATAAAAAGAACTGGAAATCAATCTAATTTTTCAAAATCAGATTTTAATCAAATTTAGTCTTTTATGAAAAAAATATGACAAAATGTCCCCTGAAATTGATTTATTTCCAAAAGGTAGGCCTAATAATTACAGTCTGTAAAACAGATGTGAAATAAAAATAATTTACAGTTCGAGAGTAAACATAAACTGTAAATCTCTTGTGTTTCAAATACCAATTTGAATCTTTATATGATTAAAACCAAAGACAAATTTAGGCACCAATTTTTCAGGTTTTTATTTTGCTAATTCCTGAATCTGCTTTTTTGTGTTTACATTTTGTTTAAAAATAATGTTGTTTATAAACTAGTTTATAAACTTACACTGAAAGAACATAATATGCTGATATTTTATTTATTTAACCAAAATCTTTGCCAAGACCTCAAGACATGAATTCATTTGAGTAGCCTACTAATTAAAATTTAATAAATGTACTTAGCATATGTGTGCGAATGAGTACAGCACACTGCAAGACTGTGTAGTGCCATTAAGCCATACATATACTTTACTTTAAAGTTCAATAAAGTTTAGTTCCACTACACCTTAGGCCATACTGCTAATTTGAACAATATATTCTATTGCCATTTCCAGTTATATTAAATGTGAGATAGTTTTGAGAGAAACAGTTAGGTTTTTTAAATGGACTTGAAAAATATATAATTGAATATGGGAAAGTTTGTACAACTTACTTTATAATTATTATCAGATTAATGTTTTCATCAGGCTCTTTCATCACTCGACAAGTTTGCAGTGAAATCGGAACAGAACGTTCAAGTACTTTACAATACCAATATATTTAATATGCTAGTCCCACTGTTAACACATCCACAACTTTACATTAAAAGGTTTGCAATTAAACTACTCTCTGAGATGTGCTTCTGTGTTGAAGTGAGAACCATGTTGCTGAAAGAAAAACACTATGTGAAAGACTTCCTTCAATATTTGAGAGCTGTAAGTTAACTTAGTTCGGTTGTAATGAATGCCTTAAATAATTTCTTTACTTACAATTAAATTTGAAGATATATTGATCATTTTATAAGAAAAATTTTAATTACCTAATGCATACCAGATTTTATAGTTTACTTTCTTAATAAATAGAAATAATGGTAGCGGCACAGAGAAAATTCACATGATGGAAGATTCAAAAACTTATTTTACATCTCTGCCATTTTGAAATTGTTGAATGGATTTTGCTGAATAATGAACAAGTTTACGATATTAACAAAATTTGTGCCAAATTTGAACCACATTCCAAACATTAGGGTAAATTCCAAAACTTAATTACAGTAATTAAATATTATTGTACTAAATATTTTTTTATAGTTAGCTCTTAGAGAAATAATAAAAACAACACAAAATTAAAACTATAAACAGTAATTAGTACAATACATACTGCACCCTATGTCATACTGCATGCCCCATGCCAAGGTACTGCCACTACATGTACATACTGTAGTATATACAGTTGCCAGATTGCTAAATGGGATATATTTCTCGGTCATGTTTTGACACACATACTGTAAACTATCACTCATGTTGTCAATTACAGACATTGTAGTTGTAGCTGATAACCTGTAGTGATTGGTGTTGTGTTGTTTACATTATTTATTGCTTAGTGAGTAGTGGTTTAACAGTTTCAGCATTCAGCATACGATTAGAACAATGTAAGTGTAGTTCCCGAAATTAGTTATTGCAGCACTTATATCACACACACACACACACATATATATATATATATATATATATATATATATATATATATATATATATATATATACCTCTCCTTTTCAATCTGTTGTTGGATAAAGTTATAAGGGAATGGGAGAATGAATTAAAAATTGAAGGGCACTGGAAACCAGTTCGACTTGGAAGACCTAAAGACAATACAGAAATCGCGTGTCTAGCTTTTGCAGATGACCTGGCCATACTCACAGATAATGAAACAACAGCGATTAAACAGATAGAAGTCCTAAAGGAATGTGCAGAGAGGGTCGGTCTACAGATCTTGTTTAAAAAAAACGAATTCTTCTGTTCAAAATTATAACTAAACACAAAATATGGTGAGATAAACAGAGTCAAGCACTTCAAATATCTGGGAGAAATTCTTGAACCCACAGGTGGCGAGAAGGCTGCTCAAAGGGTTCGGCTACTGAGAATGAAGAGGGCTCTTGGTATAACGTGTGATATCTACAATAAGAGATGTATGTCAACGCACACAAAAATCAGACACTACAACAGTCATAAAACCGGAGGTATTATATACAAGCGAGACGCTAGCACTCCACACAAAAGCTACCATGGAGGGTATTTTGAAGGAAGAACGCAAAATCTTGAGGAAGATCCTTGGCCCAAGATTAACAGAAGAGGGATACAGGTTGCACTCCCATAAGACCACAGAGAAGATATCGAACCTGGCAGCAGATATCAGAAGAAGGAGGCCTTGGTTCTATGGACACATCAGTAGACTCCTAACAACGAGACTTGCCAACAGAATTCTTAAGTATATACAAGGAGTCAAATCAACAATGTCGTGGATCGCACAAGTCAGAATAGACCTACATGACGCAGAAATAGACTCAACAGACATTGAAGACAGGAACGCATACAGGAGAAAGATGCTCGCTTGGAAGGTCCCAGAGAATGAAATCCCAAAGAGCAGGGGTAAAATGGACGGAGGAGCGGAAGAGGATCCATGAGGACAGGATGAGGGAGGTGTGGAGGATTAGAAGGAACAAGACTTGAGTCTGAGTGCTTTGTGTGATCCAACAGGGTCTATACGCAAATAATAATAATATATATATATATATATATATATATATATATATATATATATATATATGCTCTTACAGAACTTATACCCAGTTCATAAACATATATTTTTTATTTACCATTTGTTCATATGCAATGAATGGGGTAGGCAGGTTGTTCTTAAGGGCTTTTTTGTTATTTGCCTATTCGATTAACCATCATGGTCCTGGTTTTGATTCTGAAAAGGCTAATCAAAGTTTCACTGTAATTTATATATAGCATATTAGTAGTGTGTGTGTGTGTGTGTGTATGTGTGTGGGGGGTGTATGTGTGGGTAGGTGTTTTTTTTGTGATGCCAAAAAAAGGTGGAAAAAATCTTTTATACACTATCTGGGGTAGGGTATGCACTACTCCAGAGTGTGGGACTCAAATTAAGCTCAAAATCAAGTTAAGATATATTGTTACCCGCTAAAAAAACCACAAAAAGCATTCATCTTCTATAAATCCCCCACCCACGGAACCGCTGCCAGGCATTACTTCGTGCGAAGGTGGACTGGCTGAACGCCTACTCTTCTACAGCGTTGGCTCTCCTTTCTCGATACTCAGCCCTCGACCTCTTCATGACCACTGCAGCGAATCCTGCAATGGCCCCCAGTTGGCCTCTGAAGCCATCATTGTCGCAACCAGACTTTCCGGTGCAATGCTGCCTCGCAGATATGTTTGCAGCCTTATCCTTTTCTCTTTCCTGTGTGTGTGTGTGTGTGTGTGTGTGTGTGTTTCCTATATGTAACTAATTTGAATTAATCTGTCTATATTGATACACCATAGGTATTGCTTTGAATTAAAAGTTTTTTATTAACATAGATATCACAAGTTGGTATTTTACAGAAAATTACTTAGCTCTGAACCTCTTTAAATAAAATTATTAATATTCTAGTTAAGAAAAAAAGTAGTGAACTTTGTCCTGATGTTATGCTTGATAGTAAGTTTTTTTATGAATAATAGACGAGATGAGTTTGAAAAAAATAGTTTCAGAAAATTGCCTAACACCATCCAGTTCATCAGTTAATTAAACACTTTGTAAAAAAAATATGTTGGTAATAGCTTAGACAAATTTGTTTAGTACATGACAAAAATCTGTTCATCCATTGCATTGTGGCCATTAAAAATCTTAATGCAATTCAAACTTTTGGTTAGGCTATCAGAAAACAACTTCAATCAATTGTAACATAGCAGTTAAAAATTTCTAGAGAACAGGTGTTATTGCACATTTTGTAGTGTTTTGTTAACTAATAATTTAGTACCCAGTTATTTTCTGATGGAACGCAAACAAATTTCTATTTTCCATACTGGACATTATAGTGTCATTATAAATAATTTAAAGTTGGTTTTGACAGAATGAAGACCTAGTGTTGAAGGAATTCTCTGCTTCCATTGTTGCTGAGTTGACCAAGCTACCAGAAGGCTATGTACAACTTGTAGAGTCAGGCATGGTAGATGTTCTACTGCCCAACCTACTTTGCACTGATCCCGATGTGCAGCACAACTGTCTTCAGGTAAATAAGTATCATAGCAAAACGTATATGTGAAATTCTTCAGCAGAAAACCTACAGATATTACTGCTGACAACCAGTCTATAAGGCATGCTTCAATCTTGATCCTTGATGTTGTAGGTTCTACTTGTACTACATGTGTCTTTTTCACTGTGGTAAATAGTGTGTCAAAAGATACATTTTTATTTTATTTTTTTTTTTGGTGTTTAACGTCCGACTATTGTGCACACTTGGGCTAATGCAGACGGTGGGATGATTTATAGCGTATGAAAATGCCAAGCCCTCGCCGGGAATAGAACCCGGATCCTCAGGGTGAAAGCATAGTACGCTATCCACTAGACCACCGAGGCAGCTCAAAAGATACAAAGAGGAACTGTAGACAAACATAAAAGTTGAACTCATAAGAACAAATTTTTATTTTCTCACTATATGCAGTACAATAAAATTAGTGTAATGGACTAAAGGGCAGGAGGTAATATTTTAAACCTGTTTGCTCATTAAATGAGGGAAAATCCGTAAGTACCGTGATTATTAGTAGTAATTGATGTACCTACTTTGTATTTTTTCTGTAAAGTTTTTGCAAGAAATGTAAAATGTTTTCTTGAAAAAAAACTGTATATCGACTGGATCTTTAAAAAATGTTTTTAAAACTGCTGATACAAAATATGATCACACACTTGTAAAAATTTCAAACGGATTAATAATTTTGGTGTTTGTTATATGTTAAATTCAAAGTTTGTTACAGTAGGAGTTTATAAGAAATGTTTTTGGTTTATTTACAAAGAAAATTTGGTAATTTTGAAAAAATCACACAGAGATTTTATGGGTCCTATTCATTTTTAGGTACAGTCGAAATGTTAGTTTTAATATCATGAAATGCAAACAAGTTAATATTTTTTTCTATAGTGTCACTTTATATAGGAGTAATTATAGGCAAACAGAAAAGTTGAAATTAAAAATTACACAAAGCATTTTTTTCAAAATTTGAGACCTCAAAAAGATATAATTTGCTTTGTAATGTGTAAATTTTAGACTAAATTAAACATTTGAATCTAGAAGTAAATGCTATATCACTGACATATAAGTTCTTTCTTTTGTCCCAGATAATGTACAACTTACTGAAGGATCCATGTTCCAAAGATCTGCTAGTGCATAGTCATGGCTTCCAGTTTCCTCCGCTGCTAGATGTTTTGGCCAGTGAGTATCCAGCCATACAGAACCTCTCCTTGGATGTCTTAACTTGTCTCACTGAGTGGAGCACAGATAATTTCCTGCAAGAGAAGTTCCTTGGCTGTGGAGGAATTCTGAAGCTGTTTGACATTATTGAGGTAATTTGTAATTTTTCTGAAAATTGAGTGAAAACACAAATATTTAAACAAAACTTATTTTAAATGATTTGAAATTGTAATGTTTCTATCTGAAATAAATTCCTTGTCAAACCTGCTGTAGCTTGGCAAGAATAACTTTCTAAGTTTTGGCATAAATTCATTCTCTGAATTTTACTGTTGAAGACAGCAAGAGTGGTCTAATAAAGGCAGTATCCTTGATGAACCCCCCAAAATAAAAATCAAGATGAGTCAAATCCAATGAATGTGGAGGCTATGCAATAATCTATTTGAATACCCTTGACTAATCCATTTATCTGAAAAGTAGGTATTGGGGATATCTCTGGTTTCAGTGATGTAATCTTGCATAAAGTGTACTCAATGTCCTTGGTCATTTTCATCAGTCTGTGAGACTAAAATATTTTCCAACAACCAAGTACGATTGATTATATTCTTTTGAAAAAAAAGGCTGTAAACTAATGCATAAAAGACATTAATTTTTGGGATATCACAAACATTTTAAAAAGTTTATAGTGGATGTTCAGTGCCTTAAATCCTACATGTGAGTTTATTCACCTTAGCACTCAAGAGAAAAGTCAATTCATCACTAAAGATAATGTTTTCAAAGAGATCCTTGTCTTCATCCAATCAGTGTAACATTTCAACACAAAACTCCTTACAAACAGTCTTGCACTATTGTTAATTTGTATGGGTTACATGCAGAGACTTAATCAAACATGTCAAATTTCTTTTTTTGATTTTGATTACACATGGAACACCCAGCTCACGAAAATCATGATTTAACCTGACAGTTGGCAAAACACTTATGTCACTCATAAAAGATCGCTTTGAAGATATCTACCATATTCGGTAAGAAATTTCCATTTCACAGTTGCACTTCCATTCTTCAAACCAAAACATACAACGAGCACACTCAGGACGACTGAAGGCAGCTATCTTGTGTATAACTGCCGCTAGCACTCATTGTGGTATAATTTGGTACTAATATAATGATTAATTTTTCTATTGTAAGTCAAAACTTGATCAATTTTTCTACAAAATGACACCGAAACAAGGTATAAGATTTGTAAATAAATTTATATGAATGTTTAAAGTTGTAAAGTCCTTTTTTTAAGCAACCTGTTTATTAAACAAATATATACACTATAGCAATTATATAGGTACAGTTAAGCTTAGATTAACAATCAGGGATAAGTATAGGCCTGTGACGGGTAACCAAATAGACGAATAACAGAGAATTTAAAAAACACCCTGCATATGAACAAAAGATGTTTTTAAAATGCATGTTTATGAACTGGGTATACATTCTGCAACAAAGTAAAATATATGCTACAATTATCATTAAAAATAAGTGGATATAGTAAGCGCGAGAATTGCTAGAACTGAAAAGAACTGAAAAAGTCTGTGGAATCATACCTTTATCTTTCATAAGTAGACCTCTATACATAACTTTTGCCAAAACTCTTTAGAAACCCTTTATGTAATCATGTAACAGAATAATACAAGTTAAATAATCTTGGCAGGCATCTTTCTTTCTTGGTGATGTGTTGAAAAGAATTTCATAAAAGTATTTTAATATTATACTTTTCATTAAACACAGTAAAAGTTTTTTTTTAATTAAGAATATTAGTATAATCAGTTAGTGATCAAATGTATAAACAAACACAAATATATTGATAAAAACATAAATATCATTCAAAAATTTCCTCTGTAATAAATTCTAACAATCACTTCACTAAAGACTGAAAATCCATCACCCACTGAGTCACAGACCAGCTGAGATCTCTGTTAATAGGCATCAGTAGATAGATGTATGAAACTTATAATTGAGAATTGGTTCCGCGCAGCCAGAGTCCTACTTTTATTGCCATTGTCACCATCTGACATAAGCTGATCAGTTAAGTAGAATGTGCATCAGCAAGTTCAGTGAGAAGGAACATCACCTTACTTAATAATTAAAACACTGGTCCATCAGGACAAACCATTGATGTTTTTCAAATAAGTATCAATATTTTGCAAACACTGACTGTATTTGGTTTTCCAGGATATTGAAATGAAGGACATCCATGGTAAATGTTTGAATGTGTTGGACAATGTTTGCAGCAATCCTACTGTGCTGAACACTCTGCAGTCCAGTGGCACCAACAGACTTCTTAAGTATGTGGATAATATTCAAGATATTGAGTTGCGTCCAAAAGCCTTGTGTGTGCTTGCTAGGCTTGCTGCTACTCGTAAAGGACAAAAAGTGAGTCATGAAGGACAAAAGTACGTAGTTTTACTTCATCAAGTACATTATTATTTGAGATTTGGTGTTTTATCGGTTTTCAGGTTCTTTATATTAAAAAAAAGGTTTAATTTGGATGTCTGAACACTGTAACACCTAGCTTTGTTTATGCACATCAAAGAAAAACTAACTGAATTGACTAATTTCAGTGAAATTTGGCATGTATTTTTCCCTTATCTTAAATCCATTTTAGAAAATGATTTAATTTGAAACTCTTTTTGATTGAAACACTTAAACATTAACAAAAATCAGATTTTCTCAAAATTATTAGTCTTAATTAATTACCTAAACTATGTTTGAGTTATCTGATTAACATCAAGAGTTGTTTTATTGCTTGAAAACGGTAATTTCTTTTCAGATTTATTACCATGATTGAAAATTTGAGCAAAATCTGATTAAATAATTTTTGATAAAAGGTCGATTTTCCAGACAGGTCATAAAAGAATTTAAAGTGGTAGAAATATTCATTTTTTCTAGAAATTTTAAATGTTTTACTAAAACTTGTGGATTTAGTCACATTTTGTCCTGCCAAGAAATAGTGGCTAAAAAACCATTGACTTGTTTGATTTTTACAGATACTTATTGAGAACGAGATAGTAGATCAGGTAGTGCCAATTATTTTGGAAGAAACCATCGGTATGACAGTAGCAGTTTGTCGTATATTGATTCAGATTATCAAAGACGTAACAGCTCTAAGACAAGTTGTACAGATGGATACAGTGGATATCCTCTTCACAGTTATCAAACAAGAGAGCAGAGGTTGGGACTCAAGAGGTGCCGCCATTCTGCTGTTGTGCGAAATCCTACAAAGAGATTATAACAGTTGCATTAAAGTGGTAGCGGATCAGAAACATGTATGTTTTTTTTAAATATAGCATAGAATTATTGATGTTAGATTATCATTAAATTATGCAGATTTTTATACTGATTATAATTTGATTTTCAGAAAGAAAGATGTTTTTTTTAAATAATCCAATGTTTTCAAATGGATAAACAGATTTAGCCCAGTAACTTATCTCATGTATAACCAAAATCAGTTTGTTGTGGAAAGTTTGATTTTTTGTAATGAATTTCCATTGGAAAAATTAGCTATTTTGAGTATCCATCATGGTAAGATCCATACCCAGAACCATGAAATCAGTACCAATCCTGACCTTTAGATCATTTTTTGATGATCATTTGTATGTGTGTGTGTCCTGGAATGCTCATCTGAGGCGCATCATGGGGAAAGCCAATAAGTCTTTAATGGCAGTTAGAAGAATGGTTGGCAAAACATGGAGACTAACCAGGAATGATGAAGTATATCTATACTGAGATCATTAGACCTATAGTGTGCTATGGTTCTGTGGTGTGGTGGACTAAGGTCGAGCAGAGGGGGGGCCAGAGAGTCTCTGACTAAGTTGCAGAGGTAGGCTTGCCTGTGTATCATTGGCTGTATGGACACTGCGCCAAAGGCGGCCATGGAGATCATTCTTGGGTTTCCCCCTATTGACCTTTTTGTCATAGGGGAGGAAAGTAAAGCAGCTTATAGACTGCAAGGTGGTGGTGGCTGGCTGCCCTCTTTTTATGGGCATGTTAGAATCACAGACAAGATCTTTGACCCAATCTTGTTGATGGGGACTGATCAGATGGTTAAACGGCACATAGTATCTAGACCTTTTGATGTCAACTTGGCCTTTGACGGAAGAGATCGGGTGTTGGAAAAACCTGGCGACATAGTATGGTATACAGATGGCTCCAAGACAAAGTGAGGCACTCGTGCTGGGGTATACGGTCTGAGACCGGGGTTAAAGAAAGTTATTACCCTGGGACAGCATAAAACAGTATTTCAGGCTGAAGTGATGGCCATCAATGACTGTGTTCTGGAGAACTTGGATCGGGGCTTCAAGAAGGCACGTATTCATATTTATACCGATAGTCAGGCAGCAATAAAAGCACTTGCGGGTCCTATAATACAGTCCACACTGGTCGAGGAGTGTTGGAAGAAACTTGATTCTCTGTCCCAGGATAACCAGGTAACTCTTCACTGGGTTCTGGGGCATAGGGGAGTTGAGGGTAATGAGGAAGCAGACCGACTGGCTGGACTTGGATCTGCATCTGAGTTTATCGGTCCTGAGCCGGCTTTAGGGATTTCTCTATCGTTAGCCAGGTCCGCTATTAATGGGTGGTTTACAAGTCAACTCCAGGTAAGATGGGACAACCTTCATGGGCATTCCCATAGTAAACATATCTTAGCAAAGTTCCTTTTGGAGGACTCAAAGGGGCAGCAGATGTCCTGGGCAGAGCACAACTCAGTAGGATCATGGGGCTCATAACAGGGCACTACGGTCTGAGGGTGCACATGAACAGGATAGGTATGTACCATGGAGAAACTGTGTGTAGATTGTGCAGGAAGGAGGAGGAAACTGCAGGTCACATAGTTTATGATTGTGAGGCTCTTGCTACTAGGAGGCTAGGGGTTTTTGGTTTTCAAGACCCTAGGGATCTTCAGCAGAGTGAGCTAGTCAGTGGGTTGCTGGAACTTATTAGGGGCACCAATCTGCTGAACTAGGTATTTTAAGAGGTTAAGTTGCACAATAAATCAGTCGATCGCGGTGCCTGGAGTTCAATTATCCCTTCCTCCAATATATGTAATCTAATCTATGTGAGTGTGGGGGTGTGGTGTGTGTGTGTGCATATGTGTGTTTTAATATGCTCATGTTCACAATTTTGGTCTGATTCACAAATGGCACAAAAATGTATTATGGTAATAATTGTGCAGCTTGGAGAAATAAGTATTAGCTTGAAGAAATTTGTTAACCAACAAAATTTTTGTAACAGTTTTAAATGGCAACAATTTTAAATTTTTAAATCTTAAAAATCATTACTTTTTTGTCTTAAATTTTTTTTGAAAATCCAATTTTACCATCACAATTAGCATTAAAAACTGTTTAAACTATCATTTTGATTTTTCAAATTTCATTGAAATTAAGAAATTTTTTGATTGAAATCAGGACTCATTTTAGTATTTTCAATGCAATTTGAGTTTAAAATGCTAATATATGCAGATTTTAATGCTGATTATGATGGTGAAATCAGAATTCCAAAAAGGTAAAGATAAAGAAAAATAACTTTTTAGAAAAATTGCATCTATCATGTTAGCGTGATAATTGAAGGCTGCATTTATTTGTTTATTAAAATGTTTATTTACATGGCGTTATTCAGTGTTGAGAGTTGTTTGTAGTTTACTTCATAATGGCTTGTTTTGGGCATTCATAATTATATCCTTGATTATTTTTGGCTCTTCCAATCTGGAGCCAGTCTTGAGGTAACCAAATTACAAGACACCTTCTATAAAATCTGATTAAATTTGTACTTGTAATATTATGAAGCATTGCACTTTCAGCCTTCTTCCATCCAACACTGGTTCTGGCAGCTTGGCAGCCTTTACCAACTCATATTTTCTAAGTAAACATAATCAATTACAATACTATATCATTTCCAAATACATAAATATTTCAAAATTAACAATTCAGATAGAATAATTTAATTATTATTTATATTCATAGTAAAGAATGGCCTCAAACATAACCATAATTAAAATAGCACTATCAAAGTATCGGTAGTGTTGCAAAGTCAGCTGTTTAGGTGAAGTTCCCTTGACCTTCCCTCCCCATCTCATCATATCATAACAATTTTTCCATTGCATATTAGGCCTTATGCATGTATATTTATATGACAGATCGAGAGTAAAACTATTGTACTAATAAATGCACAAAATTTTAAAAAGTGTACAAAACAGCTGCATTTATGAAAACCTGTTACTATTCTTTTTATGCATTTTGTCAAGAGGTGGGGAAAATAATTTACAATTTTTGTTGAAACCTAAAAACATATAAGATTTTTTTAATGAATCTTTGTGAATTATTGTAATTTAATGCCATAATTACTGAAATTTTTGGAAATTACCATCAGTATTGTTAATAAAATATTTACTACATACAATTGTAACATGATTCTGATTTTTTAGCAAATTTTGGTAAACCTGTTACTTGATGATGAAATATCAGTAAACATTGCAACAAATATTGCCAACTGTTTAGCCTGTCTTGCTAGCACTGATGAAATAAGAAACGAAATTGTGGAACCTGATCTTGTGAAGGCACTTTTGTACTGTTTTAAGGTAGAGTAAATTCTTCTTGGTGTTCTTTAATGTTTTAGTTTTAGTGGTATCATTTTTTATGAACTAAAATAACATCAAACTGTATACCCATTAAATTTATAATATCCAATTTACTGACCAATCACAGAACTTTATATTCCAGAAGTAGTAGAAAATCATACATTATGATTATGATCACACATTTCAGGATAGACCAGAAGATACTATTCCTCTCAGGGTAGCAGCATGTGAGGCTATCAATGCTTTGTTGTGTAACGGAAAGATCAGAAAATGGTTGCATATGAAAGCAGGTCTTGAAACTATTTGGGAGAGTCTTACTAAACCTTCAACAACTCTGCCGTTGTTACAAGTAACTGCTAACTTGATTTACTTTGCTGTCTTGGCAGACAAAACACTTGCTTCTGACTTGTACAAACTGGGAGCTTTTAATTGGTGAGTTTTAGTATTTAATGCAAAATATTTTATAAATAAAATATAAATCAAAGTTTTTCACTCATTCCATTAAGTTAGCTAAGTAGTGATAGTATTAGTATTAGATTGCCCTAGATATTTATGTTAAATGTGTATATCAATTTTTCTCTGAAACAGCTATAAGGATTTTTTTTTTAATTTTGGCATTTGGAGGTTTTCTGATATGGTAAACAACTCATCTGTCAAGGTTGTATTCTCAGAAAAGTTCATGTTTCTGGTTTTTTATGAAAAGAATACTTATTTGACATTTTTTCCAAAAAGCCTCATGGGATTTTTTTTGAAATTTTGGCATTGGGTGCTGTCTGATATGAGAAATTTATTAACCAATGTCTCTTTTAGAGAAAAATAATTTTCCTGTTTTTCAAGAAATTTCATTATCCCACTTTTCCATGAAATATTTCTTTTTTGAGATTTTTCGATAACAGCTCAATAGATTTTCTTGAGACTTTGGCATTGGGGTTTTCTCTAAATAAGAAATTTATTGAATAATTAATGTCTTATTTTTGAGAAAATTCAAATTTTTGCTGTCCGATGTTTTATTTTAAAAAAAAACTTTGGGGACAACTGCATTCAATACATAATTGCTTTTCAGCCATTTAATTGCATTCCCCCAGCAGGAGGTGCAGACTAGCTTTGAGAGAATTTAGACGTCCCTCGTGGTATCTGAGTCTAACACGTACTTACACTTACAACTTTGTGTATACTAACTATTCACTTTTCACTCATAGTTACATGGAGGTGATAATAACCTCAATGTGCTTTTTGCCTTAAAATAAAACACACAAAAAATTAATTTCATTCCAGCCCATATATAGTATTAAACGAACTACCTTTAAAATGTGTCCTTTAAGTAAGTCCTTCTTTCTCAAAAACAGCTTTACGATTGAGATATAATATTAAAATATACTATTTATGACTCAAAAAATTTATCACGGTGGTCTTATCTTTGGAAAAATTCATTTTAATTAGACAAAACGTGTTTAACACCAGCCACATCAGTATCTACCAAAATACAATCTATTTCAAAAAAAAGGAGATTCAAAATTTCAGGTATTATAACTTTGTTATCTTACACTTTTTTGAAAATGTATTTTTACCATTGTGATTGGCGTTAATAAAACCTGTTTAAATTAATATTTTAATGCCGATTATAATGACTAAATCTGATTTTCAAAAGTTATGAATTTTTTGGCTGTCAGTATGTTGATTATATTTATATTTGTTACAGGCTGTATGGAAACAAGAGTCTTCGCAATGAATGTCCTGCTTGGGAAACAGCTACGGAGGCATTACTCAATAACTTTCTACCGCTTAAGTTTGCCTACACGGGTAAACTAGACCTTACCGATGTTATTGACTCTACATTTTACATGACGCGTGTCCCAATCAGCTCTGATAAAGTGTTAAAGGGCAAATTTCCTAACCTAAAAGAACTTTTAGACTGTGGCGCTTCTCCGTGTGTCATAGTTTATGTTGTACAGTTTGAAACTGTAATAAATAAATCTTCAGTCGCTTCGGT
Source organism: Callitettix versicolor (assembly GCA_022606455.1). Taxonomy (NCBI): domain Eukaryota; kingdom Metazoa; phylum Arthropoda; class Insecta; order Hemiptera; family Cercopidae; genus Callitettix; species Callitettix versicolor. Next base: position 22,858,757 of record CM040184.1, on the reverse strand, counting down.
TACTGGCGTCAGTAGAGGTAAACTGTAGCTGTTAATTTTACAAAGATAAAAACTACTTTTTCATAAACAACAAAGAAAATTATTATATTGTTGAGTGCAGTAACATAATATAAATCTGATCAAATTAATTTGTTTTTTTTATATCAAATTTGATGTACTGAAATAAGTTCTGAATTTTCTTTATTATTATGTACAGTTTCCAAAATGGTATTTTCAGTGCTTTCCTTTTTATATTATTAAGCTTAGCATTCATTGTACATAAGGAAGGATCCATTATTTTACAAGTACTGAATGTATCTAAACTATAAAATATAATCAAACGGCTTGAAGTCTATTATGAATACTTCTGCTTCACAATATTTATAATTATTTCAGAAAGGTACAGTTCAGTAAGTGGTGTTACTCGTGAATCTAAGAAAAGACTGTCAGTAGGCCTGAGAGAAAAGCTAAGCACTTCAAAATCATCTACAAATGACAACATTGTTTCGGACACTTCTGAAGTGTTGCAAGATGCTTACCTAAGAGAGTACTTAGAGAGGCTGAAGGAAGAGATAAAGAAACTAAACATAGATCACAGTTTGTTGTAAGTATAAAATGCTTATTTTTATTTAAAAAATAGTTTTAAATTTTGTAGTTTTTGTTCAATATCTGAAACTAAATGAGTGGATTTTTACACCTTTGAAGAAAGTATAACAGTATATGGTACTTTCATGTCACAAAACATTTTTTTTCATTTTGTTTTTCTGTTATGTTCTACTGATGTATTTACCAAAGAGATATTCCTTTACTGTTCTTTATTTCTGTGGTTCATACATTCCACTCTCAAATTTTACTTTCTTATCCTCAAAGTATCAAAACTATTTGTATTTCTCTTTTAGTTTTAAATCAAAATCATACCACAATGAGTTTTTTAGTCAATGATTCCTTACTATTGTTATGAATGTGCTGTTTAAATAAACTGATGATTCCTATTTCACAAGTTTCATACTAATAAAATACAAATTATAATAAAAAACTTTGTTCATACAATTTTGCTTATGTATTCCATACAAATTAGTTTCCTATTTTTTGGTTCCATCAGCCTAATTTTAATAAGTTTTTAGCTATCAATAAGCTCCTATGATGACATTTTTTGCCAACTGGTAGACACATAGTAATTTTATACAGAATTTCCTTTGGAAATGTATGTTTAATTTTTGTTAAGGCTTTGCTGAAAATGTAATTCCTTTAATTTCACATAATATATCTGACATACAATATCAAAACTACAGCAGTTGCCATCTTCTCACTCTCCTTCTCCAGGCCTTTTTGTCTAAGATATCTTTATACAGCCTATATACCGCCAACATTAGTTCAGAAAAATTAGGACTTTTATAATTCTTTGTTACCAATATTTTGCTGATAACTCCTGACCTAAATATTTTAAAAGAAAAACAATCATTTTTTTTAAAGATAAGCCATTTTTTAAAATGTTTATTTTACTGTTTTGAGTATGACTAAAATTTGAAAGGAATTAAAAAATGCTCTTTTTTACAGAAATAACAAAGTTGTTTCCAAAGAGCCAAGTGTTGTAGATGGGAATACAGTGCTAGCAATGTCCACAGTGATTGCAAAGTTTGTGTGTGACCAATTGTGTGGCTCTGTTGCCACTGAGCCTTGCACTGCTCACATACTCGAGTTGCATCTGACAGAGTTAAAGGTAGTTGAGTATTAACATCATGGTAAAATAAGTCCACAATTCACGGCTAATAATGAAACAATTTAAGGAAAACATTTACATCTTTATCAAACCATCCATTTATAATATTAGCTTTTAAGGGTTAAAGTTGTGCAATCCTTTTTAAATAGATAGAACTTATTTTTTCAATTTATTTATTTATTTTACATAAATACATTTTATTATGATTTTAGAATAGAGGTTGTGGTTAAAACATTTTTGGTTTTGATTAATTATTACTAATAAATGTACTCAAGAGCTTTTGAGGAGAGAGAGAGAGAGAGAGAGGGGAGAGAGAGAGAGAATGTGTTCCCTAAAAAGACACTCCCAATGCACAGACACCTATAGTTGGTGAACATCTTGGGGACAGAAAATATTCCTAAATATTTACTAAGAATTTAGCCTTCTTTAATCAGACATTCTGTTAGCAAGAGACAGACAGTAAAATTAATTAAACTCTGGTTTTTTTATATGTCTGTTTGATGGACATATTGACATAAATATCTTCACAGTAATATTGGTTCATATTTATTGAAGTTGAAACATATGTCCATTGACAATATACTGTGTCATAGAATACTGACTTTTAAAACTATCCTGTACTAGATATGATGACAGTTTTTAGGTTTCAATAGGGATAGCAAAAGTGTTTGAAACTAAAATAATTTATGTAAGGTACCATTATTGGTCTAACACAGTAAACAACACCAAAAACCATGTCATACAGAGTTGTAACAAACACATGTCACAACTAAGAGCAATCAGATTTTATTACTGCTTTTGTCTACTTCAATTAATAAGGATGAATAAAAACTGTTCAAGTTTTTCATTGGTCTCTATTTGTAAATCAAAGCTAAAACTTTGTGTGAAAGAAATACTTTTAAAAAATAACACAAAATTCCCAATTCCAATGTTTGACAAATTTCACCCAATGAACTGACTTTCACAACAATGTATTTTGCGCTTAGGCCTACAGAATATTATTATAATTTCTTAAATTGTACTTGCAGTTGTGTAAAGTCTATAGTTAATGTTTGTAATATGTCTTGAGTCGTCTCATAAGGTTTGTTTTCTGTGTGTGAAAGTAGTAGTATTTAATTTTTTTGTTTTTTTATTCATTAGTAGTTTTTTATGCAGCCAGAGAACTGACAGTGACATATTAGTTTAAAATATTTTCTAAACCTATTTTTATGGAATACAGTACGGTAGATAAATATTACAAATGTAAAATACATACTGTATCTATACAGAATGTTTATTCTTACTGTTTAGTACTGTAAGATTCACTTTATTTTATCTGAAATTGTATATTTTATAATATTTTTTTTATTACTATTAAATTATCATTTTGTTATAACCTTACTTTTTCTTTGAAAGCATGGAATTTTTTTAACAAATTTTTTCCACCTCTATAATAGATATAATAAATAATAATAAAAAGAATAATAATAAATAAAAATAACACCTCTTATGGGCAGAGAATAGATTGGAAATGACAAGTGTTATACAAACTGGGACTGTAAGGTTAGATACATCATATAACAGGGTTTAATTAATTCCTTCCGTTCAGGTATATCTTCATTTTTTCCTTTGTCATTTTTTGAGCGTTTGACATTACATAATCTTGAAAATAATAATAATTTTTGAGAAATGTGATATAGTTTGCTTTTAGTGACTAAACACATTAGATTATATTCTTTTTAACACAAAGAGAGTTACAAGTTTTTGGTAAGGTTAGGTTAAGATACTTCTTAACGTTTCAGTTAGAATTGGAAACATGCTTGATTCCGCTTGGCTGCCTTAGAGTTGGTTTGTATCTTGAACGTGCATTACTTTTCAAAGTCCTCGCAGATCAGGTTGGTTTACCGTGTTCTTTGGTACGAGGCCAATACGGCAGATCATGGATTGAAGTTGCAGTGCCTGACATTCCACCACCTCCTCGGCCAGTATACCCATCTAAACTTCTTCGTCCAAATTTTATCGTCGATCTGATGCATGATCCAGGTAGGATGATCGCTTTAAATTCTCATGAAGCCCAAGATTATTGCAAAAATTAAAAGTTAGTGTGGCCGTTTTTATCAAGTTATTGAATATAAATCATATTTGTATACATAGATTACTTTTTCCCATACTTTGACAAATAAAATAATGTACTATCATTTTTATAATATTTAATTATTACTGTAATTACATTTTAAGTCTCACAACCACAGAACGCTATTGTTTACAGCAAATGTTTTTTTGCCTAAATTTGAACTCATTTTTATAATATTTTCTGCTTAACCTTTTTTCAATTTTTTTTAATCATAATTATACAACTTAACATAAATTTTTCAAAGCTCATTATTTTTACTAAATAAAAACTTTCTCCGTTTTATTTATATGCTTATAGTGCATAACCTGAAATCTTCTATCTATATGTATTAACTGTATACAATGTATCTTATTTAAGGGCAAGCATTTCTCTGAAACTTGTGCGTCTCCAATATGTTAGGTTCGAGACTGAAGTTATTATGTCTATCCACAAAATGTACTATGCACATCTGAATAAATTAACTAGGAAACTAGGAAATCTCATTGAAATTTGTAATTTTGTTATTTTAATGTAAAAAAAAAATAGCGTAAATGCTAGTATTACACCATGACACTCAAAGATCATTGGTCAAATCTGTTTTAAAAGTTAGTGCCAGCGTCTAATATGTTATAAAAGATATATCATCATAAAAATGTTTTAAAAAGATGACCCATTACACTATCAAAGGTATTATAAAATAAATCTTATCAAAGATTTTTGACAAAGAAATTTTATAGTGTAATCCATATTATTTTATTGGATGAATGTGATCAATACACTACTATGTGTAGAATAATCTACCGCTTGTGAATAAATAATTATGCTTACTTTACTATTTTTAAGTAAAACGGTAACAAAATTTGTGCACTGGGTCAAATTGAGGGAATTTTTTGAAAATTAGTAAAACCTGAATGTATGATGTGTAAGACTTTTGTGATCAAGGGTTATAATATAATTTTATATATTTATATATATATATATATATATATATATATATATATATATTGTGTTTAACGTCAGACTATTGTGCACACGGGCTAATGCAGACGATGGGATGATTTATAGTGTATGAAAATGCCAAGCCCTCTCCGGGAATCGAACCCGGGTCCTCGGGGTGAAAGCCTAGTATGCTATCCACCAGGCCACCGAGGCAGCTATATATATATATACACACACACATTGCAACTGAGGATTTACTCATTTAGTAATTTAGTTTTATTATTATGAAAAACACTTTAAGAGATATAATCCATTGGTTACTCTCAATTAACAATAAAGTCCAGTGGCTTTGTTCTGCGCAGTCGTCTACCTCCCGTACCAGTGTCCAGCAAAGTGCACATCTCAGGATGTAAATGTGCATCGTCCATGCCTCACTGAGTGCTTCTTCACTTTTTCGTTGACTAGTTCCACTTTGAGATCTCTGTGTAGGTTATCACTCCTCACATACCACTGAGCATTAACTATGCAGCGAAAAACTTTGTTCTGGAATGTCTGTATTATATTAATATTGGTCTTCTAGTAACATAATAGAGTTATATAAAAGCACATGTAGGCTATTATCACCTGAAAATACTGGGGCATCAAACCTAGCAAATGTTGTTTTTTTCAAGTTTTACTTTTTACTGAGTCAAACAATTTAATTTTTTAGTTTTTACCAGTATGCCTCCTAGACATTTAGACTATAGACATGTTGATAAGTTCTGTTGTGCAGTTTACAACAGAGAAAAAATTTTTTTTTACTTTGATCTTTCACCAATATTACAAAGGTACATAATCAAAAAGAAGTGTTTGCATACCAACCTAACAAACTGTTATAGAATTAACAAGTTGCACGTAAAAAGAAGACAGTGGTTAAAAGTAAAAATGTATCAGTTTTAAATCACTGTATTTCAAATAAATAATATGCTAATAAATATGTAACACATATACAAAATTTATATTAAATATATAATTATTAACAAAACTGCAAACAATTATTACAAAATTAAATATAAATTACATACCAATTTAAAAATCAATTATGTGCAAGGGAAAATAGTAGTACAAATATACAATACTCTCTACAAAGCATTTCATCGGTAAAAACAATGCTAATTTTTAGGCAGGATCAATTTAAAGAACCAAACCTGTTATTGCTGTAACAATATTATTTGAACTTATAAATAAACTGAATGACCGTGATCGGTAAAGATTCATTTTATTTCATCTTAAATACTAGCTTAAAAACTAAGTACGATACATTATGAACTAAAAATACTGGTAACCAACAAACAAACCTAACCTAATTTCAGTACAACACATAACTGGATGGGCTCAAGAATTTACAAATGTTACAGATCTGATATAATATATTTGTCTTATCTTGTATTTGTATATACACTGAGACTACTAAATAGTCACTAGGTTTCTAGCCACATGTACAACACACTATTAAATTTGTTTCTAGAAACATAAGTTGCCAACGGTAATTTTCATTTCTAAAAATGTTTTATGTTGGAAAAATCAGTAGTTGTAGACACAATCCACGAAGACGATTGAACATGAAACCTATCAAGACAGAAAGTAAATAATTATATAGGCCTACTTAAGGAGATTAAATTGTCAATTTAAAAACAAACTTTGACATTACAGAAATAATTTAAATCCTACAACTATTGCAGTAATACAACACTCTTATATATAAAAATTATGACAAATTTGGGTAAATAATAAGTCGAGCGTTGAGCTCTCATTTCTTTGGTACTCATATTATATTTAAGTTCATCAAAAATATCCAATATATTACCACTGATACTCAAATTACATCTTTTTTTCAATTTTAGAAAATGCCATAATTTAAAATATTTTGATATGATTAAATACATACACATTAACAATATGTCTTTAGAAAAATGAAATAAACATAGGTCTTTATAAACATAAACATAAACATGAAGGTGTCTAATTATTCATTTAAAAATTAAAATTATTCACTTAACGATACACTGTACATGTAGACTAATAAGAAACAATTTTTAAAAGCTTTAATTTTTAGAAAATTTGCTTACTTTTATGTCATTTTAAATATTTTATTTATGTCTCAAATATTTAAACAAATAAAAAAATTAATTGGTTACATAATACAAATTTATTAGTTACATCAATTTATAAATATATTTACGTACATAGAAGTATTTTTCTTTCTTTTCATAAATACAAAAAAACTACAAAATCAGTGGCTAGGTACCATTTTTAAATTATCATCACTGGATTCGTGGAATGCCACAATAAACTTTATTGACAGTTGTACAGGATTCATTAAACCTATTGGGCAATTTTTATGACATTTTTTATTTAAAAAAATGTTTTTAAACTCGTTTTGGTAAAAAAATATGTTAAAAATTGGATTATTATCAGCTCTAACAATTTTGATTAAATTTCGCTCAAATTTAGTCGATAAATACCAAAACAAAATGAATAGATCACTATATTCCCAAAAAATCAATTTAAAGAGCTAACGTAAAGCAAGTTTAACAATGGCCTAATTTCTCAAAATTGACTCACCAGATTTTTCTCAATTCTAGAATGTACAAACGTTCATTACTCAAATCAGTATAGTAAATTTGAAATGAAAAATGTACAGTTTGAGAGTAAATAAAAACACCTGAACAATTTCTATTTTTTTCAAATTGCATACATTAACTATGATGATAGTTATGTTAATATTAAAATTGTATGATTCAATTCACATATACACGACCAAAATCTTAGCGAAAGCTGGTGAACAAAAATTGAGTAGTTAGGTACTTTTTTGAATCTGATTTTTCAGGAAATAATTGAACACGAGATAAATTCTGTGTAGTGATTTGCACCACTTATTTTCATTCATTGCTACCTTGCCACTGCTGCAAATAATAAATCTACACAGGTTGAAAATTAGTTTTACTTTTATTTTTATTTCAATTTTAAAAGATTTTAATTTCCCACATTTCGCAAACATATCAGTGGTTTGTGATTTTCATTAATTACATGGTTTTATGTTACATGTTACAAAATCTAAGGTAAAATTTCACTGAACAATAATAGCTACAGGAGTAGTGCTATGTGATTATAATCACACAATATAATAACAGCTAGACTTATCAATAGAAGTATACATAATATTTTGTTAAATTCTTTAAAAAAGATTTTGCACAAACTCTGAAATTTTATTGTGTTGAAAGTTTCTGTAGCTTAAAAAATGTATTTATTTGTAATGAATGTAATTGATTTATTTTGGTTTACTATTTATTTATTTAATCAAAAATAAAACTACAAGTCAATAATAAGGTTTAAAAAATGTGTCCTTTAAGTTATGTGTGTTTTCACGTAAAATTTTTATAGCAAAAAAGCTCATGCAGAATTTGTGTTTGTGCATTGTTAATTTACATAAAGCAAGTTTATTTTCAAGTTTTTCGCTGACTTTAAGCTAATCTACAATTGAATACATTTTAGAATGTAATCAACTGATTTTTAATGTTTTTTTCTTACAAATGCTTTATTAAAAAAATAAGGAGAAAGAAGTACTATGTAATCGTATAAAATATAGGAATTTTTTTTATATAGGCGGTGAAAATATTGTCAATATATTGTTTGTACAGCATTTCAATTGACTAACAACAGAGAACATCATTGATAAAAGTATAAGCGCTCTTGGAATGTTTTTTTTTTTAATACAAAAATCATCTAAATTACAAATTATGAGATCTTTGCAATGAAATTTATAATATCTAAAAATAAATAAATATAAAATGTTTCTTATCTTGATGCAGCACAACTGAAACCTTGACTTTGGCACAGAAAGTTAATGTGATCGCAGAGGCTTCTAACTAAGCACAGTGAGTTAAAATATATCTGGAGAGCCATTGAAATTCCTGTCCCAGTACCCGCCAGTGTACAGCCAATCCTCTTCTCCAGTGTAAGGGTTTGCTCCTTGACAAAACCATCTGTAACATTATTTACAGTTCAGCGAATCTAATGCCAAGAGCGTAGAACTAGAAACAGATAACTGTATTTAAAATGGTTGAACTAATTCTGTTTCAAAGCTCTAAAACATATTTTGTACTATACTCATTTATATAGGCGTTTTTTAATTCAAAAAGCATTTTACCTGAAAATATTTTGAACCCCAGTTCTTTGCATGTTAGTCAGAGGCAATAACCACAATACCATACTTCAATAGAAGTTTAATAAAGTAGAATTATTTCAGGCACAATATAATGTAGCACTTTCTCATACGTACCAAGTATTTATTCCAGAATAGTACTAAAAACAAATTATCTAAAAGTAAGATTATCTATTTGGAAGTGGAATTGGAAAAATAAACCCAGACCTAGGATCATGAAATGTGCACACAAACTTCAAAACATATTTTGAGAGGGTAATTAAAATTGCGTGTTAGCAATTTAACATTAAAAATACTTTCTGATTTGATTCAAATGTGGTACGTATTATAATACTTGTAAACAATAATGTATGTTCAAAATAATGGCACAGATGGAAACACTCATCATGTTTTTATGTAATATAGTTTATAAATTGTCATAACAACCAGCATTAAAACTTTTAAAAATGAATTTTAGCTGTTGTCCGGTTTATTTTCATATTTTTTTAACAAACTACATTTGTGTCTTGGATTCCATTAAATGATTTGTGTTAATGTTTGAAAAGTAGGCCTACAATTATTTTTATTGTTATGTACAACATTTAATAGAAACATATTAACATCCTTACCACTTTAGATATGTTCTTATTTAACATACTTTATATTCATTGTTATTTTAAAAATAAATGAAGGACCACTGGGAAGAACGATCATAGTCCTGCACACCACAATTTTCAGAATTAAGTTTTTTAAGTTTCAAGTCCATTAAATAACTTAAGAACAGGTATACAAATAACTTTCTTAAGCTTTGTACATTTTAAAACAGCATTTATTACATATTCAGAAATTAAAAACAACACTTAACAGATGAAACATGAACAGTTAAATTCAAAACAAAAAGATGTCAGGACCTTGATTGTTTTTGCAAGTTATGGAGCATTGGTGAGTTGTTTGGATGCTCAATCGATGTCACCTTAGCCTCCTTCATCCAAACCAAGGGCAGGGACCAGTGAATCATAGAATGCTTGAGAATCGGGACTGGTCAAGAACTGTTTTAAATGTCCTTTAGTTTTGCAGGTTTAATGGGCAGTTTGCCATTGAAAAGTTCTCTCAGTATGTTTGGGTCATTTTGCTTGTTAGACTTTCTTAATTTCTTGTTTTCTGTGCCTTTATTCCTATCAAAAACAGCTTTCAAATATCTACCCAAGTAGTTTGACTTGTAAAACATGAATCTTGCCTGCTTTTGGTCAACCTTTAAAATACTAATTGGTGTGTAGGCATAGGACACTTTTTAACATAAAGCCAGATAAAAAGTTTATCCAAGTTTCAATTTTGATGTCTGTTGCACAATTGATGACAGTTAAAGGTGATGGTTTGAATTTGCTCTTTTTAAGGTCGTCCCACCAATCACTGGGTGTCTCAGTGTAAGATTTTGCATTGACAAGAGACTCATATCCTTGTCCCCTCTATATAAGAGTGGCCCCTTAAAAGGAAAACTACTTTTACGGTTGCAAATCGTTTCAGTACATGAACTGTGTAGTGCAGGAAGCGCATAACTGTGACATTCTTGTTCTGACACAGAAAATAATTATGTGTTAAAAGAAGTGTTCAAGCATCGAGAAAATGTTATCTGCCTTTTTCACACGTTAAAATACTGAGGTTGAGTGTGACAATATATGGGAAAAGAAATGAAATTCGTTTGTCAACGATAGTATATTCATAGTCAGATGTGGTTGTGTTAAGGAGTAGACAGATTTCTTTCAAAATCAACTGTGATTGCCTCAATTTCTTCATGTTTTTTTTTTACATCATTATGTATCTCGTCCCTTCTTCACTGTCTGTTTCACTAAAATCACTCCAGATAATTCACTTATATTGTTTAAACAGGTTACCTTATACACATGAAGTTATGTTTTTTATACACGTTATTTCAACTAACCAAAAAACAAAGCAAGCACTGCTGACAATCGGATGTCAGTGGAGGGGAGCAAATAGGACCTTGGTCCTTGCTCGCTGGCGTGTGGACTGTGATCATTCTTCCATGTTAGCCCCAATTGTTTTCCTATTATAACACAGTGACTATGATGTTTCTTGCCTAAATGATATCATAGTTATATACTGTCTACAATAAGCTACCAGTTCCCACTGTAATCTCCATTTGGCAGGAAAATGGACTTTGATCATTTTTCCCCGTGGCCCTTCAAATGTGAACACGGCTGAAATATTATGAATTTGTGCATAATCCAGTAAAAATATTGTGGAATTTTAGGACTATTTAAATATAAGTAGAAATATTTATACTTTTAGGACTATTTAAATATAAGTAGAAATATTTATACTTTTAAGACTATTTAAATATAAGTAGAAATATTTATACTTTTAGGACTATTTAAATATAAGTAGAAACCCGGATACTTTTGAAACTATTTAAATCCATAAGTAGAACCATTTAGGCTTTTTTTGTCAAACTATCATGCTAGACAACACAAGACAAATAAATTTAACAATCTGTATTCATCAATTTGAGTCAAATTAGTGAACTCCAGAAAAAATAAAACGCATAAAAATGTTGGTCCAGTTTATAAACAGTCTTGCTTATAGGTAGTTATTGCTACCTACAGTTTTTTACTTTTTGGATAAGCTTTTGTTTCACTCTTTTACATTGACATAACTAATTGATGCAGAGTCTTGTTTTCTTTAGTGTTGTTGTTTGTTATTGCTGAATATTTTTATTGAGTTGTTGAATATTATTTTATATTATAGTGGTTTATCTTGTTAAGTTTTTTTATGTAGTTTTTATGTGCATTGTTTTTTTAATGAAGATGATGTGCATTTAAAAAAAGCGAAATATTTGTCAACAAATTAAATAAATATGTAAATTTTAATTTACATGAAGAAATAACTGGTTGGTTCTAAATTCAGGTCTCTAAAAATTAACTTGAGAAAGATGTCTGTATGCGAAAGCCTATTAGGTTTTATTAAGGTATGAGATAAATACGAATAAGAACTCATTGTATGATTTTTATGTACAGCGAAGTGAATAATAACAATTCTCTTCAAGCATTCATTAAGGTATATTGTTATTGGTAATGTGCCTCACCTAGGCGTCCACTCTTGTCCTTTCTTGCTCTTCCTTGCTTTCCTTGCATCTCTTTGCTTCTCTTCTAACCTTATTTTCTCTGAAGCAGCTCCATCTAGGTCTCCACTCTCCAATTTCCTCACATCAGGCCGTAACCTACAAATATAATATATGATGTTAGATTATTTGGTATTTGCTTTATCTGACTGGACAGTAACTAATAAAAACATAAAGTTAGGAAAATTATATTTTTTAGTGTTAGAAAAATATTTTTACAAAAACTTGTGTATTCCTTCGTTAACTGATAATACTTATTTGTGACAACTAATAATCTGAAACAGATGTCAGATTAAAACGTTTCTTTCCAAACCACATGTTAAGCTACTGACACTGTAAATAGTTTTAGAGATAATGCCTCACTATGGAAGTAAAATATTAAATTAGTTAAAACATGAATAAGGAAACCTAAATATTTAGAATGTTACTGCAGCATTTTACAAATTAAATATTGAAGTATTGTTGATTCACTTAAAAAAGAACAAATCAGACATTAAAAAAAAACCTTCATTTTAACGTCCGACTATTGTGCACACTTGGGCTAATGCAGACGGTGGGGATGATTTATAGCGTATGAAAATGCTAAGCCCTCGCCGGGAATCGAACCCGGGTCCTCGGGGTGAAAGCCTAGTACGCTATCCACTAGACTACCGAGGCGGCTTTAACACTATTATATTTCAGGAGTGTAGGGAATGTCTCAGGGTAGGTAAATGCCAAGAAGGTCACAGTAAAGTTTTCATTTGTGGTCTTAGATAGTATTTCATCTATGTAAAAGAAATATGTTGAATTTAATAGGATGTACTGATTACCACCATTAACATAACTCTAGTTGGTCACTACGATGTCGCTGCCAGAACTATGTCACTACTAATTGGTTGAACTTGAGTCGTATGACTGTTGGGAAGTGGAGGTATTAACAAGCACCAGATGAAGATCATCTTATATACACTGTACAGTTCAGTTTATATTTCCATAAATGACAGAACATTAATTAAAATCAAATCAAATGCACAGTTGTCATATTTACTGAAACCTTTAATTATTTATTGCCTTTTAACAAGTTTTTCTACTACATTGGATTTATATGATAACTAGCTGTTACCCGTTGCGGCTTTGCCTGCAATTATAATGTAGGCTATAAAATTTATAGTCAATTTTCAAAATCAGAATAGATCATTTCATTTTAATGTTTCTATTTACAATATTATACGATTTATGGTTTTCGGCCAAGAAATATACATTTTTGCTACTCGATACTCTAAAACAGGGTCCTGTCATATTTTAATAAAATACAGTATTATTAAAAAATCACTATTATTCAATTAAACTGGAAAAGTATTGTGTTTATCTCAGATACCTAAACCGTGTTCATACCATATTTAATCTCAATTGGTCCAGTAGTTAAAGTGTGATTGAATAACAAACAAATAAACAAAAACAAACTTTAAGAAATATAATATGATTACCTGTTAACCGTCACGGCTTTTCCCGCAATCGTAATATACATTAAAGATCACGCATCACCATGTTAGGACCAACAACTGTCAGTTAGGTTATGGTGTATTTCTTTTTAAAATAAATGTTTTTAACCCACCACCGTGTTAGTTAAGTTATGGAGTACTCTTTAAAAAAAATTAAGGCTTTTTTCCTGCATCACTGTATTAGGCCCAACAACCGTGTCAGTTAGGTTCTGGAGTACTATTTTTTAAAAAATAAATAAAGGTGTTTTTTAATGCATCACCGCGTTAGGCTTAACAACCATGTTAGTTAACTTATGCAGTATTCTTTAAAAAAAATATAAAGATTTTTCACGCATCACCATGGCCTAACAAACGTGTCAGTTAAGGTTTGGAGTACTCTTTAAAAAAAATAACATTGGTTTTTTCACACATCGCCATAATAGGCCCAAACAACCATGTCAGTTAGGATATGTGGTATTCTTTAAAAAAATATAAAGGTTTTTTCACGCATCAACGTGTTAGGCCTAACAACCGTGTCAGTTAGGATATGTAGAATTCTTAAAAAAAATATAAAGGTTTTTTCACACATCATCGTGTAGGCCCAACAACCGTGTCATGATATATCGTATTCTTTAAAAAAATATAAAGGTTTTTTCACGCATCACTGTGTTAGACCTAACAACCGTGTTAGTTAAGTTACTATTTAAAAAAAATATAACGGTTTTTTTCATGCATCACCTTATTAGGCCCAACAACCGTGTCAGTTAGGTTATAAGTACTATTTAAAAAAAATTAATAAAGGTTTTTTTAATGGATCACCGTGTTAGGCATAACAACCATGTTAGTTAGCTTATGGAGTATTCTTTTAAAAAACTATATAAAGTATTTTTCACGCATTACCATGGTAGACCTAACAACCGTGTCAGTTAAGGTTTTCAGTACTATTTAAAAAAAATAAAGGTTTTTTTCACACATTACCATGATAGGCCCAACAACCGTGTCAGTTATGTTATGTAGTATTCTTTAAAACATTATACAGGTTTTTTCACGCATCACCGTGTTAGGCCTAACAACCATGTCAGTTAGGATATGTAGTATTCTTTAAAAAAATATAAAGGTTTTTCACACATCATAGTGTTAGGCCTAACAACCGTGTCAATTAGGTTATGTAGTATTAAAAAAAAAATAAAGGTTTTTTTTCACCATCACCATGATAGGCCCAACAACCGTGTCAGTTGGGATATGTAGTAGTCTTTAAAAAAAAATATAAAAGTTTTTCACGCATCACCGTGTTAGCCTAACAACCATGTCAGTTAGGATATGTAGTATTCTTTAAAAAAATGTAAAGGTTTTTCACGCATCACCGTTTTAGGCCTAACAACCGTGTCAGGATATATAGTAGGCTATTTAAAAAAAATATATAAAGGTTTTTTCATGAATCACCTTGTTAGGCCTAACAACCGTGTCAGTTTGGTTATGCAGAATTCTTTTAAAAAATTGGTTTTATCACCCAAAACCCGTGTTAGTCGTATTTTTATTGTTTTACCGATTTACAACACGTTACTGATTTTCGCCTGGTACCAATTTTGAGGTTATGTAGGTCACTTTTATTTTAGATTTGATCATTACTTCTCGTGCTTTCATATTTTGGATTCTTGCTCTTGGGCACATAATAAAGCATTTTAGTAACAAAAATATCAAAAAATATAGGTTATGCTACACTGCATATTTACTATATTTCATGTAATGTAATTACACAAATATATATACTACCTTACAATTGGCACTCTGTGTGTGTAGGATTTTTACATTTAATATTGAAAATTTAACACAAAGTAACAAATTAAAGTCAGTTTTGAAAAAATTTCAACTAAAATATGAAAATGTTACATTAAAAACAATAATTTTGCAATAAATAAAACACAGATTAAGATTATTAAAGTAGGATTGAATCTATGTTCATCTCAGGTAACTAAATCACATGTCCAGTAAATAACTACAATTAACACATGACACAAAACTAAAAACTGATAATTATTTTGGGCTGGGTAAGTAGTATAGTGACGTTTTGTAAAACGGGAATAGGCCTATATGTATCTCTGATACTTAAACCATATTCGTACCAAATTTGATCTCAATTGGTCAAGTGGTTAAAGCGTGATTGAATAACAAACAAACAAACAAACAAACACACAAACTTTCAGAAATATAATATGAATTAGATTGTTCTAATTTTTAATTTTAAACAAATAACTATTATTTACTTAACTCTTACTTATTACTAATTTAAATTTTAAAATAAAAACAGTTAAAAATTATAAGGACGGAGTTTATTTTATGTTTTTATAGTAAAATACAAAAATATTCATATATTAAAATGTTCATTTATATAATATTATTTTACTTTTTAGAAATACACTTCCACCAAATCAGCTGGACTTGATTATCTTTAATTTTGCTATAAATGTAATTAAATGTTTCTGCAATCATCTGCAATATTCATATCTGTCTGAGCATTTTTCAGCTTCTAATCTAGTTTGTGACCTTACTTTCTCGGCATATTTTATATCATGTACTGTAATTGTGAACAGCGAGCAGCGATCAACTTGGTATGCTTCCACTAGAGGTGGGCGTTTCTGCTATTTTTACAAAACATCAACAAACTGTTTGTTGAGGGAAAAAAGCTGCTTTTTAAAACAGTTGGAAAAAACAGGTTTAGAAAACTGAAACTCAAAGTTGAATTAACAGCTAAAACATAAAACACATAAGTTCAGTTTTCTAAGACTACTTTTTCATTCCCACTGCCACCATGTCCTTAACTGTTTTTGGTTATAAAGCATTTAGAAAGGGTAAAGATAATCCTTACAAGTGTAGTAATAATTAAATTACATTATCAAAACGTAATAATTATGTAAGCCATTTTATGTACAAAATGTGATGAATTTCTAATAGAAGCATTCTTTTTTTTACTTAAAAATTAAATAGTCTTTTGCATATTTACCAAAATGCAAACGATTTAGAATATTTTTACTTGATTAAAAAATATTGACGATTGATAATAAATATAAAAAATATGTTTAAATAAAATTGGGCTCTGTATCTACAAAATATGAGAGGTTGTTACTACAACTCGCAACAAAATAGAGATAAACGTTGACATTGACTAAACAGTTCTTACTTCACTAAAAGCAACTTTGAAATAAAGGGAAAAAGCATAAAAGCAGGTAGAAGAAAAGCAGTTAGCAGGAAAGCAGTTAGCAGGCAAACAGCAGGAAAACAGTTTTAGTGCTTGTGACAACGTTAAGTGTGGTAGTGCGGAAAGCCGTTCCTTGTCTAACAAATCACAAACCAGTCCAAATCCAACTGCTTGTTTCCGTTTGAAAAAGCAGTTTGTATGTCGTTTATAGAAAAGCAGTTTTTTTTAACAGTTTGGTGTTTTCTGCCCCACCACTAGTTTCCACTAAACCATAATCACAACTTTCTCACTGACCTGCACCCCGATTGTAACCTGCTCAGCATGTATTGCACCCTTACAGTGGGTCTAGATCTATGGGTCTAAATAAATAAACTGTGTGGGTTTGAGCATTAGTAAATTAAAATAAATATTAAAAAACACAGTCATTGGCTTACCTGTACAGATTGTACAGTACTTCTAAACAAGCCCATGTATTTGAATTACATTAAAATTAGAAATATTTTGTTTCATTCAACAAACAAACAAATAACAATTGTACAATATGTTTTTGTTTTTTCTATGTGTATAGCCTAATCTATATTTATTTACTGAATTACTAGAAAATATGCTTTTTTTTGTGTTTAACATTAACTATTGTGCACATTTGGGCTAATGCAAACGATGGGATGATTTATAGCGTATGAAAATGCCAAGCCCTGGCCGGGAATCGAACCCGGGTCCTCGGGGTGAAAGCCCAGTACGCTATCAACTAGGCCATTGAGGCGGCTCAGCTGTTTACTGTGATTCCATTCCAGTAAAGAAGTCAATTATCATTAAACTTCCCGAATCTTTGGACGACTATTGTGGTCAAACCTAGACTGAAAAACATGAAATAAGCACCAATCCTGACTTCTAGAACATGTCAAGAGAGTGGTTAAAATTGCATTCATAAAACACATACATCGAGTGCTCATTCAAGTACACTTACTACACTGATTTGAAATGATTACATCATAATCATTGACAAGTTAAAAGTGATTACTTGTGAAATGTTCACAGTAATAATATAAGTAATATTTATAACTTGCATATTATTTATTTTAGTTTGACTGTCCTTAGTGTAAAAGTCTAGTACGCTATCAACTAGGCCACCTAGGTGGCTTTAGAAAATATGCAAAAAATTACTTAGAGTAGTTTTATTATTTTTGCGGTTAACATCCTTACTTAATACTATTTAGACAAATGAAAATGAGGTTTCGAAGGAACATAAAAAAACCAAAGTAGCAATTAATATAAGATTCAAACCTGCATATATGACCAAGTACAAGCGAAGTGGCCACTATATTGTCATCAGAACTGTGAGCACTTCCCAACCATATACAGTAACAGTACCAGTACTCTAATTACTGTGTACACATAACAGATTGTATAAAGGTATAATGTAATGAAAACAAAGTTGGTTTTGGACCATTTAATGATTAAAAAAAACTTATTTATTGATGAAGAGATGATTTTTAAATATTCGGCTGATTTAATATTTAGCTTACATTCCAAGTAAAGAATCTGACCAGTCCTGTTATCAAGACAACCTTAAAAAACATACATTTCACTATTATTTTAACAACTATGTTTGTGTTTTTGATACTATATTTTAATATTGTTGAATTTGTTATAGTTCTGAGAGGTGAATGTTTATTGAAATAAATGTTTCCCAAATTTTATTTTCTCCCAATACGAATCACACAAAAAGGTTGGTAATTGTGGAAAATTAATCTTGAAATTTTCATGGATATATGTCATTTTGATGGAATTAGATATTTTTAGTTCCTCCGTGTAAAAAAAGTGGTTTTGATGTTTGCCACATATGTCTTTGCACAATATTGTGGAGACTAAACAAAAGATCAATGTCGTTGAAATTTGGAAATTGGGTTTGATTTATTCATTCTTCAGTTAAAAAAGTTATTTTGTGGTAAAAAAAAAACAGCTTTATTTTCTTAAAACCAGCTTTAAAAATTTTGCTCAAATATCATTTATTAATATCTAAAGAAAATATATAGGTTGCTACATCCACAAAAAAAATGTGCTTTAAAATCTATTTAAAATGAAAAATTGGATATTTAAAAATCAAACATTATTTAAGAGAAGACATGATGGAAAACTATTTACACAATAATTTATAAAGATTTATAATTAATTAAAATCTTTTAATTTTTTGTCATTTACAAAGACACTTACTTCAAATCAGTATAACAAATTTCAAATATTATAAATTTATGGTTGTGAAATAATTTTTAAAAAACACCAAAATAAATCCTATCTGCTCTCAGGTGTCAGGTTTGAGAAACTGTCAGGTCTATTTTCAAGTTTTTATTTTTTAATCATTTTTTTAATAGTTTCCAATCTAGACTCTTTGAAAAAAATAATTTAGTGTGAAAAATTTTGTGTACGATAAATATTTTTCCTGACTTTTTTATATTAAAACTATTGTCCAAGGAAGTTATAAAATTACCTAAACATAAAAAACAGAATAAATATAGATATAAGACTAACTGAATAGCATAACAATCCTTTACACGCACACTTACCTGCAATCTGTAGGACACAGCTTCTTTTCCATACCCGGCTCTATTTCATTCAGAGACATTGCGAACAGTGTGAATTGGTAAAACTGGAACAAAAAGTAATTTGCTTAAACTTCAACTAAACATATTAACAAATAACTCGTGAACCTGTACAACAGACAAACAACCTCTCCAGTATTTTTGAAACTCCATGTCGTGTTCATTGGAATTTTGAAAAGACAATACCAACTTTGTATGACTGTAAATTACAAAATAGTTTATCTTGACTTTGTTCAATTATAGTTTAAATTTGTATTGTAATAGTCAAGACTTGATTTAGTGATGTTGTCTTATCCAATATAATATGGTTTACTAATAAAATCACAAATTAAATGTATAATTTTAATAGATCTGCTTGATAAAATGTGTTAAGTAGTTTTTTTTAAATATTATGAATCAAAAATTTAACATTTTAAAATATTCTTGAAATCACAGTAAATATTTTGATGCGGCAATACTTACATCTGCACTGTTCTCAGGCCTTGGTTCGGATTCCCATAGAGTTGTAGAGTGTGGGATATCAATGGAATAACTCGAGTCACACTTTGGTATATCACTGCCTTCAGCTCCTTCCTCACTCTCTTCTGCTGCCGTCTGAAATAATTGGAATAATAGTATTAGATGAGAATAAATAAACTTTAATGACCCAAAATTTTGAATGACAAAATTATTTTATTTTAAAATGATTTCCAATGAGCCAAATTAAATCAGATAGCCAACTAACTGAAGCAACCAGAGTTTAATTATTTTTCAAGTTGGCCATCGAACTGGTGGGAGGAAGAGCCACTTGCTGGGAGAGATTCAGAATGAAAGTCAAGCCACATGCTACGAGGATGCACTTTCTTGCCCGGCATGTAGCTGGCAACATCACGGTCTTGGATGGAGTCTGCCCAGAACCAGGACATCATCAGTCACTCGAAGTATTAACACCCCATTAATGCTAACTATACCATTTGGACTGCCACATCAGTTGACATTTGTTTGGTTGGTGATATAAATATTAACGTACAATATTAGTACAAAATGTATGCCACATCAGTTGATATTTGTTTGGTCGATGATATGATTATTAAATACAATATTATAATGAAATATGAGCTAAAATTAGAGGGTCAATTAAACTATGGTGTTATTGGTAAACCTGATTTATTTTGGGCGATAATTTTTGATATGGCAGAAATAAATATGTCAGAATTTATTCTCGTTTTGGTTAGTCTAAGTGACTTGATAAATTTATTATTGGTTATGATATTTAATATAAAATTAAATTCAGCAGTAGACAAGGATGAAACAGTCTTGTTGTTTTCATATATATATATATATATATATATATATATATATATATATATATATATATATATATAATTAAATTCAACAGTAGGTAATAATGTCTGTAGATAAGTAGTTCTGTTGTTTTAATATTGCAAACTTTAATTTGGTTGTAGACAAGGACGGAACAGTCCTGTTATTTTAGTGTATATAAAATTCAAGTCTGTGATTGATAAGGAATAATCTTGGTGTTAGGTATGTAGGTATTAAATACTTCTGACCTATCTAAGTATAACTTTCTGACAGTTATTGTTGTTCGATTAGCACATGTGACTTAATAAATTGACTATTGGTTGTGAGAATTATGTAAAATATAATTCTGAAGTGGTAAAAAATGAAGTAGTCCTAGTGATTAGAGTTTTCAAGATTAAATATGTCAGAATAAATAGTCTATGGATTGTGATAGTTACATAAAATTTAATTTTGTGGCAGATAAGGACAAAATAGTCAATATTTTTTTATTGTGAAAATTAATTCAGCAGTTAGTAAGGACAAAATAGCTCTCGTGTTTAGTATTGTGGAAATAAAGGTATTTGGAATTTATTGCAATTTCCATTAACCCCTTTGGCCTTAGTAAATTAATTAGAGGTTATTTTCTTGGTTTTTTTTTTTTAACATTTTTACAAAATTTACTTCCAGAGTAGGACTAGCTTTCTATGAAGTAGTCCTGATGTTTTATATTGTGAAAATTATTGTTTGTAATTTATTTATTATCATTTCTCTTAGCCCAAGTGGTTTTCTAAACTGATTAGAGGTTATGTTTGTTTTCCTTTTCTTACATAAAAATATTTAAAAAATACAAGTATTACAAGCAGACCCTAGATTCTTATTTGATTTGAGCTATTCTGAGCATCATGTGCATGTGGCAACTCCACCTCAGAATTAGCACTTTACAAAATATCTTGAAGGATTCATTCATTATTATCAATGCCGCCCCCCCAACATTGATTTATTGTATTCAAAGCCCAATAGCCTGATTTGTAACAGGAGGACTAACTCTAACTTAGGATACTCAACAGTTATTTAACTAAAAATGATAGGAAATTAAGAGCAAGAACCCTACAAAGACAAACAGTGTTCTGCAGATCTGTCATGTGAAACATTTATTACGATAAAGCTTTACATCTGGAACTGTAAATGTGATGCTAGTAAGATGTTCCAACAAACAAGTTACTAAGGCTTAGGACCAAAATGAAGTGGAGGTCTCAATGATTTTTTTCTTACAAAATACTCTCTCAAACTCTATTTGTGACAAAGGTAATCATTATAAGCTTAAACTATAAGCGACTTTAAAATAATTCACCATAGATAAGGTTGACAACTTTACTGGTAGATCACTGAAATACCTCGAGACATTTATCAATGAATTCCTCAAAGTTTCTATTGCTTTGTATGTTAGGAAAGAGGTCTTTGGATTCAAAAACCTACAGAAATATGGTTTTTAAATTGTTGCACAAGATGGCGCTGAAATTGATATGCACATACAGAACTGGGACAACAAAAGCTGCTAAGCTGTTAGCCAGCTCTCCCCCAAATAAATTCTTGATAGAAGAAACAGCCATAAATACCAAATCAGAAGACATTCACAAACTAAATCAGGAAGAAACAAACAAGTTCAACATTATTTACTTTTTTAAAACTTTACTTAAGAAATAACCAAACTCTTATCAATTCCATAAGGGCTTTAAATTTAATGTAAACAATGATATAAACTCACATTATTGTCAGAGTGTGACATTGACATGGACCGAAAAGAGCCCATTTTGAAACTGTTTAACTTGGCCAACACTTTCTTGGGTGTATGCACGGGACTGTCAGATCCAGGTTTTGTATCAGAAGTCCTGAAATGCAAGAATTAAAAAAAAATAAAGTAAATAAACAGTGAAAACATTCAACAAGTTCCTCATATTCCATTTAAAACAAAACTTTTTTGTGTCATTTGTCTATGTTGAAATTAACACAATCTTTGTGTTTTAACATTTTGCAGCACTCTCTAAAAGCACAAAAAATGCCCAGTCTAGTATTACACAACTCTAGTATTAAGACATTTTGTAATTAAAATTTTAAAAACTAAATATAAAATGAACTAAAAATAAAATAACTAAAGCCAGGCACAGTTTTGAATCCAAAAGTCAACAACTAGTTGGATTCAGGAGGTAAGGAAAGATTTAGAAAGAAATAATATTAAAGAAGAAGAAACGCTGAACAGAGAGATTTTTAGAAAGAGGATATTGAGTATGGAGAGATTCCAAGGAAGATTGCAGAAGAAACCTGGTGCGAAGTGGTCCGAAGACAGAAAGAAGCTGCATAGTGAGAGGATGAGGGAATATTGGAGGGAACGGAAGAGAAAACAGCTAAGTGTGAAGAATTGAAATTTTCACGTGGTCCCTAGCAGGCCTCATCGAAAGAAGAAGAAGAAAATAACTAAAGATAACAAAAAAAGATTATATTTTTTACTTTTTAGTTAATTATACAATAGTTTAACTAGAGTGAACTACACTCCCTTCCTTCTGTATCAAACTCCTTTATACAAGCCCTTTTTGAAAAAAATATTTGTAGTAATTTACTGACAACCAGGCAGTTTAATATTCTTCTTTCTAAGATGTTTCTGCAAACTTGTGATATTATAAATTATTGTAATACTGTGTGCTAAAGGAAAAATACAAGATATTTTTGTCTATTTGTTCATTTTCCCCAAAACTTTCTAGACACTAACACTAGTTAGACTGGACTGATGTTTGGCCAAACAAAATTTTATTGTTTTACGTTTTACAGTATTGAGATATCTGTTTCAGTGTTTTGTTAACTTTGCAACGACTACATCAGAGGGATCTGACCAACTGAAGAACTGTGGTAGCCTATAGAAGGTGAGCTAAAGACTATTAGACAGTGGAAAAATAAGTCCTAAGCCTAATTATCTAAAATATTTGTCTGTGACTGTTATAGTCAAGGACTATTAGAGGCCTATATGTAAAGTTTTCAACAACCTCTCAAATTTTTAACAAAGACCAGGATCAGTGTACCTTTCATGGTTCTTGTATATGGTATTTCCATAATGGTTGCTAAAATAACAGCTATTTCCGCATAGAAATTTGCTAACATTAATTAATTAAAACTGGGCAAATTACAAATTTTCCAAATTGGTTCTTGGCTAATTTATATTTTTAGGATTTGAGATTCCCTAAAGAATGAAAACAGTATTAACAGCATTAAAGGTCTTTTAAGAAAAAAACGGCTTTAACCATTATTTTGGGCTTTTATATAGCGCTGAACCACAGTTAATACAAATCCAAGGTCTTCAAAAATCAGCACATTTCTTTTTTTTTTCATTAAATATCTTTATATTTACTCTATGCCAGTTAGAATAATTACACACCAGCATAAATTTCATTGATGTAATACAATGAAGAAGCAAACACCATTTTATAACTACTTTCAAACATGTGCACAGAGCAGAGATGTAGCAAACTGCGTGCTATCTTAATACCTTAATTCGCATAAACTAAGATGAGAATTTATGTCAACACTGTTAAGATAACTAACTTTCTAATGAAACAGGTTTTCATGAAAAGCTTGTACATCATTCAACCAAAATAAGTAATTTTAGAATGCCTTCCCAAACAAAACAATAAAATTATATACAAATAAAATAATTTGAAAATAAATCAATATAAATAAAACAATGTTTATAAATTAAATAAATAAACTGAAACTAAATAAAAAGAAATAAAAAAGAATCATACCTGAAGAAAAAGTAGGTGTACCTGAATTTTTCAGCATTCTCCTTAGCGTACTCCTCGTACGACTGGATGTCCGTCACTCGGATAAAGTCTGTCCACTTTCCATACAGAAAGTGATATTTCTTTTTCCTGAAGACACATTTAATGATTTAATTAATAGCTCAGTAAGCAGGTGTTTCAATGATGAATGACATAGTTCATCAACTGTTTTTCAACAGTGTTTCCTATGATTTAGTCGAGTTAAACTGGAGGAATTTGCTCGGCAATTTAATCCACAGCGTATATAAATCCCAAGTAAGCAACTAATTTGAATTACCAGTAACACAATTCCAGTAACAATAAAATCTTTTTTTTTAATCTTAAGTTATAATGAAAAGAAAATTATGAACTTTTAACAGGTAACCTACACAAAATTTACAATAATCCATGAAATAATATTATTTAACTTATTGATATGATAGACGCAAAGTGCAGATGTCAAAGAATTTTTTTATTTCGCTTTTTTTCACATTCTGATTTCACCAACATTATCAGCTATTAAATCATATATAAGCATTTTAAACTTTCAAATTACATTTAAAGTATAAAAATGAAACCTGACTGCTTCAAAATTTTCTCAATTTCAAATGATTTTGATATTCAAAATGCTAATTTATGCAATTTTTAAAACTTATAGCGATGGTAAAATCAGTTTTTCAAAAAAATTTAAGAAAACGTTACGTTTTGTTTTTTAAGATTTGGAATACTTGCCATTTTGAAACTGCTGGCAATTTATATTTGCCATATAAATGAATTTTGCTGGTTAATGGACTTGTCCAAACTATTACCATAATCGATTATTGCGCCAAGTTTGAACTACACACACAAAAATACACATAAAAACACGCGCATAAAACCAAATTTTTTTTTTTATTTCAAATAAATGAATTGTTCACACATACAAAAAATTACATTAGTTACCGGATTCAAATATCAGTTCTTTTATCAAGATCCCATGACTATATTGCTTTCTTTTTACATACCACTCTTTATATTATTTTTTAAAATGTTTTCTATTCTGCTTTTTACTACACTCTGTTGCGAACACAAGGTTTATCACTGTAAGTGTGTTGTCCGGCGTCAAGTCAAAGCTACAGTTCAACTGAATACTTAAATGGTTTACCCTGTCTTCAGGCATACCGAAAGTGTATGGCTCACAGTGGTATGCCACTGTAATATGACAGACAATTAAATCAAATATTTTAAGTGCTCGCTATTAGGTGACATTTTGTTTCAATTAAGTGTTCTTCAGTTTGAGATTGCTTATTACAGCTCCACATAACAAAGAAACAAAAGTTTCATTGACCTGTTTCTCAGTGACAAGCGTCCAAATTAGGCCTTTTAACATAACAAAAAATAAATGCAACATTTTTATTACCTGCAATTTAGTTTTAAATATGTGGTAGAGTCCATGACAGTTTCATTTTGCCTTAAACCTTGTCACAGCTCAAAATATAACAACAACAAAACTTTTATTTTAACTTGGTGGATGTATTGAAAGCGATATAGTAATAAACTTACTACAAAATGTTTTTATAGGAAGCTTACAATAATTAATTAATTATTAATCATTCAACAAATATAAGAACAAAAAATAAACTTATATATATATATATATATATATATATATATATATATATATATACTCTATTTATTGTGATTATTTTTGAAAGTATTTAGGTAGTCTGACACAATTTCTCAGTTTACCAATGTTTAGTCATATCACAGGATACCAAATTTAAAGTTTATCACAGGATACCAAAATTTAAAATTTAAGCCTAAGAGTAAATTTGGCACACTGTAATAATGAAATCTAAAAAATACAGATATGTTCACCAAAAATCAAAAATTAATTTGTTTCAAAAAAAAAAAATTCTTTGTACTTCATAAGGGAGAAAATGTAATCACCTACCTTTCCAACACTACTGATCCTTCTATTCTTAACATAGCAAAAATATAGTGAGTACAAGTTAAATTATTCAGAAAATCAACCAAAGATATAAAGTAATAAAATGTTGTTGTTGTTTTCCAATGGCTTCCGCTGGCTCACGCCATCTTTGATCTTGCTTCCCAGTAGAAGCCAGGGAGGTCTCCTCTTCTCTGCTTCTCTTCATTTAATTTTCTGCAGACCAGGAGGTGGTTCTTGTTCATCATGGTGTCTGGGCATTCACACAATGTGCAGTTGTCATAGTTTAATATCTTAATTTTCTTCAGATGTTCATTCAGACAGTCGTGTCCAGTTGTCAGCCGAAAGACCGCGACAGATGTCTTCCTCTGGAGATCCTTGACCTTCCCATACAAGTCGAATTCATTCTCATAAGGCTTGTTCTTTATGTCTTCCTTGACTTTGTTTGTAAATTCAAGATAAGATGTTCGCTTCAGTGCACTAATCCGAGCCTCCAGTGTGAGCATTCTTTTTGGTTTCTGCACTATAAGGGTTCCTTGTTTGGCCAGCTTGTCTGCCTGCTCATTCCCTTGTATGCCTACATGTGACGGGATCCACTGCAGAACCAATTCCTTGGTAATGTGTTTAACTACTTTGTATTTCTTCTGGATCGATTCTATCATAGAGCCTGCAGATGTGTTGTCAGCAATTGCTTGTAATGCCGATTTAGAGTCAACTAATATCACTATGTTATTATTCAACCATGGCCTCATTACTTGCCTTAATGCCTCATCGATTGCAAATAACTCCGCCTCAAAAACAGTGGCGTCTGAGCTTAATGCAAAATAGTGAGAAAAATGCTCACAGAATATTCCCGCCCCTGTTTCACCTCCGATTTTAGATCCGTCAGTATATATTCGCAACCAGTCGTCTGATGGGTATAGGTTGTTTGTAGTCTCCAAAGTAATTTGTGCAACTGTGACTGGGTTGTCCTTGGCTTTATTTATTGTTT
This sequence comes from Callitettix versicolor, assembly GCA_022606455.1. Lineage (NCBI taxonomy): Eukaryota > Metazoa > Arthropoda > Insecta > Hemiptera > Cercopidae > Callitettix > Callitettix versicolor. The sequence continues at coordinate 22,831,447 of CM040184.1, read as the reverse complement.
CCACAAGTTGAGTGCTTATGTTTAAAGTAATAAAATTACAGCCTATATATTTCACTTTTTTAAAACAAGATGTACTTTGTACGCCTTTAATCTTGATGATTCCTCTGCATTTTACTCTCTCTTGAAAATTAAAAATATTTTTCTAATTGCCATAAATTAATTTCACTTTTATTAATGAAATTTGCCATATTTAATTTATTTAAATCAACCAGTACTTACTGTTTATCAATGATAAAGCCTTCGACCCTGTGGAGGTCTTTTGAAAACCAACCAGCAGGCTTGAACGTTAAAACTGCCCTGTGCCCTACAACAAAATTATTCTACAATAATACATGTATTATTGTAATATACAAAAATAATTCTTTTATTTATAAAACATGGTTTTTTTTTTACAAATAAAAGGTGATTTTATACATTATGTAAGTGGATGTTATTGATGTAGCATATTCATATTTTTTTTTTAATTTTTGTTGAATCGTTTAACTATCTAACAATGCAGTAGATTTTTATGCATATTACTTGTACTTGTAAAGTAATGCCTAGTACTTGTACAAATTTTAAATTTTATACTTTTTATTACATTATTCATATTCAAGGACAAAGAAAATATATTGTTTTCATTAACCAAAATTCTAAAATCATTAAAAATATGTCGAAATGAATTTTTTTGTACACATAAGCTCAGGATCAATTAGTTTTTGACAGGCCTGCACTTCACAATCAATGCAGTTTTAAAACAGTAAATATTTTAAATAACAGTATTCGTAATGAAAACTACTAAATGACAATAGCTCACCTTATTAATTTTTGACAATACTGAACCGTTAAAATAAAACCGTCTCTCTTCTTAACTGAGACATGCCCTATAAGCCACCTTTGTGGTTCAGCCTTTGAAGACGCGAGATGGTCAGTTGGTAAACTAAGCAAGGATCAAGCTATCAGACTGCACAGGTACAAATGAAGCTATATGTCTTCAATCAATTGTTCATGAACAACTATACTTCTATATTGGTCTGAAAATTACGTCTTCCTGATACTTTGTACAGTGATTCAAACTAATGAAAGTCATATGGGGTTAAGTCTGGACAGGTGTCCTAGTGGATTTAGTCAGATTTAGTGAGACCAAGTGTGGTTGTATGAGGCATAGTGTGCAACAGTCACAATTCTTTTTGGCTGGCTGCGTCTTTTATTCATGTAGAAAGTTTTGCACTATCCAGAAGCTGGTAGAAATATTCATAATTCACAGTCCAATATTTATGTAGAATACTTATGGACAAAATTTGTTTTTCAATCAAAAAATACACTTGCAGGTAGTTTCTAGTTAAAAGAAGTGTTTTGGTTTTAATAGAATGAAATTCACAACTACCATGTTATAGTCAGCTAATTCAATTTGGAAGTATAGTGACTGGTCATATTTCCTCAGACATCACATTCGAAAAATGGGTTTTTTTCTCACTGGAGTTGATTCAAGAATATTTGGCAGCTGTGTTTTCATGCCTTTTTCAGTTCACAAGTAAAAGTCATGAAAACCCATCTTGCACAAGTTGCTGAAATTCACCCTTCCATGACTTATTTACACTTCCCTAGTAACAACCAAAAAGCGCTGACCATCTTTAATGAGGTCATGAATTGCTCAAATGTTACAGCAATTAGTATTCCAATAATATCTAGGATGCCTATTGTGACTCTCATTTTGTAATGTTTTATAACCATTCTTGAATTTTTTAGCAAACTCATACATTTGTCACAAAACTGTATCCCTCAAACTGTTCAGTCAGGCTAACAAAAATTTCAATCATCAGCAAAAATGTCATGCTGATGGCGTTAACATTAGCTGTTTATCAATAACTAGCGAAACAATATGTTGCACAATCACTTGTATCCTCTTGTTTAGATATGACTGTTAAATGACAAGCTAAATGGTGTCAAGTGAATACAACTGTGTTCAATTCCTTCATTAATTCATTGCCTACAGTGTCCCTGCATGGTTGTGTGCTCTATTTAGTGTGAAAACAAAAAAACAGTTTATATTTAACTGACAACAGTATTAAAAAATATGATTTTCACACTACTTGTATTACCAGTCTCATACTAAACAGAGCTACTCATGCAATCCCCACTATTCTGTATGCTAGAAAAAAAACTTACTTTCCCAAATTCAAACAACCATATTGTACATTTGTCTTCTTTTTTATACATTTTTCCACATAGGTACAGTATTACCAAAAGTGTGCTGGAACAGTGACTCACCTGTGCTATGGTTAACTATCTCCATTGTACCATACTGTTCTATCCACAGCTTGCCCACTATTATATTATGTACACAACAATTAACATTGTTCCATGTATAAGCTTCTCCCCATCTGTAAGTAAAAATAAAACTTGCAATAAATAATATTTTATTTCTCTCTTTGTAAAATCCTAACCACTAATGCTTAGTTTATATAGGCTTTGTGTTCAGTTATTTTTTTTTACAAAAGTACACACATAAAATAAACAATAATATAGTCTATTATTTTGTCTTTATATTATAAACACTCGCATCATTATAGACAAAGAGAAAATATAAATGATTTTATGAAATTAAGAACTGCAAATTGTTATTAATAAGTTAGATCTATATAACCTATAAATATACCAGAGAAAAAATGAAAATGATTCATTTTTGTATTTTCAATGTCAATTTAACATTGATATGATGGTGAAATAAGATTTTTCAAAAAATAATAAGAATGTATGAGTAACTTCATTTCCTAAGGCAAATTGCTCACATTTCATCATTTTAGCTAGTAAGTCTATCAAACAATTACATACAAATGAGAATGCTTACTTTAATAAAAAAACAATATAAACACAAATGAGAATGTGTACTTTAATTAAAAAACAATAAACAAACATTGTTAATAACATACATCAGACTATACAACAAAACTGTGTAAATAAAACCTGATAAAATACAACAAAAATTTACAAGTAAAAAAAAATCAGGAAATTAAGTAGCCCCCTTTTAACAATGCCTACAAACAAAAAGCAAGATTCTGTCTAAGCTTACCTAACTTATAATAAGTGATGTCAGGTTGTACCTTGGTACTTAGCTGAGAAAAATTTTCATTTTGCAACAACCACTCTTCTCAGAAATTGATTAATTCTATGTAGTTTTCATATTTGGCGGTACAATATTAAAAAATGTACTGAGTAATATGGATAGGATTTTCAGTAAACTTAAATTTAAATAGATAAAAAGTTGAGGTTTTTTTTAATTTTCAAATTGATGAATTAATTGGGCTATGTGACCAACTTTACTAAGGCGTTATCTAACTTAATTACTGTACTAAGTAGTGTTTTTTTAAAAAATGTTTGCCTATAATGTCACTAAATATTATTAGTTTTTGAAATTTCATGTCATGGTAGAGACAGCTGCAAAATACTTGTAAACAATGTCTTTAATTTAAAAAAAAACAAAAAAAACAATTAATATAGTCTTCATGTCGCTGCGAACTTGATATGCTCATTTTGGTCATGGTGAAATGGTCGCTGCGATGAATGCTGTGTAGTTTCATGGTCACATCTGCAAACTTCAAGGGCCATTCAGATGTTAAGTTTCACCTTACACAGTTCCACCTTACAGAGTTCCCTATTGACATTGAAAATGAAGTTGGGGTCATCTCGTGCTGCATTTTTCAAATCAGTTCAGACAGCTATACGATGATCTTTTTGGTCGCTGCTCAGCAGTTTTCGTATAAATTTTACATCAGTGCGTCTCATGCCCAAATTGTTTGACAAGATACATTGCACAGACCCGTATGACATTCCTACAATTGCACAAACATCACGAATTGTTCGTCTACGATCTGCAACAAAAACCTCTTGCGCTTCCACGATGTTTGCCAGTGTTGTGCTTGTCACTGGTCATCCTGAACGCTCATCACTGTCGGCAGACGTTTGCCCAACCTTAAAGCATTTGTACAACAAAACCGTTTTACTCTGACTCATAACATTGTTACCAAATGCTTCCACAAGCATAAGATGGGTTTCTGAAACAGTCTGTTTAAGCTTCACGTAAAATTTGATGCAGGTTCTTTGCTACTTAAAATATGGCATTTTTTAGTGTTTAAAAATCCCTGAAACACTAAAAACACATTACATAAACTCAAGAACGCGGCCTTTCAATATGACAGCTGTTGGCACACTAATTTATAAAGAGTTCTGTTCGCCCACTCTACCAGCAGCAGGCCATACTACAAACGGTTCACACATGGAATTCAAATTCCTCAAAGCACCTCATACAATCACCAAACTTTCTTTATACTTTTTATGGTAACAAAATGAAAAATGTAAAAGTTGTGCAGAAGTATTGCATGTGTTATAAGCTATTGGCTATATGCAACAAAGTTGGAAACCAAACCAAATACTTTTTTTTGTATATTTGATGATAGTTAAAGCAATAATTAATTGAGATCTATATAATAAAACAGTGTTTATCAAACAAACACTGTGAACAAATATTCCCATCATAAAATTAAGTTGTGTTCTATAATTCTTTATTTTTCATCAATCAGATTTTCAAAACAAAACTGTATCTTTTCCCTGAATATATTGACATTACGCCACATTGAATAAAGTAGACAAACAATATAGAACAAAGAGGAATAACACAAAGCCTGCGTTGATATTGACTCCCTCTCTCCCCAACAGCTAGGGGTGACTTGTTTCTATTGATTTAAATATAAAGTATATAAATATCAAATGGAACCAAAAGTTGCAACATTGAACAAACATTTTCACATGCAATATAATATTATTTTTTTGACGCCATTTTAAAAATTAGACTTACAAAATTTAAAAAAACTAAATGTGTAATGTGATAAATCGTTTTAGTATTTTTTTTTCAATTTGGTTCTTTATTTATGAGCAGCAAATTTATGTGATAGGCTTGAATTTGCCAAATTTAATTGTATAGGCCAAATTTAAAATTTGGTATAGGCTTGAGTTAAGAATACAAAATTTTATGAACCGATTTTCAGAAATTAAGTAAATTTTCCTGTTTTTTGTCAATGGTTTCTGATTGTTTGCGGATATACTGAACTATAAATTTTGTTTGTGTATTTGAAGTCTTAAAGGCAAGACTACATCTGAGCAAAATTTGATCAATATTATAAAATATCATCTTTGTTCTAGTTAACAAAGTTTTTTCCAAAAAGGATTTCAAAACAATTTTATTTTTATTTTTTTAGAAAATGAACCCATTATACAAACTACAATAATGAAATGCTGTTGATTAGTTTTTATTCCTTCAATGTACACAAGATATAGGTAAACAGACACATCACTGTAAAATCATGGGACCTAAAAATTTACACATTTGTTAAAATCTCAATTAAGTTTTTTTTCCTACAATACACATACTTTCTTTATCTTAATATATAAAAGAAAAAGTCCTGACTGACTGATTCATGATCAACGCGAGCCAAAACTATTTTAGCTAGCAACTTGAAATTTTCAGGGTACATTTATGTTACAATATAGGCATGCACTAAGAAAGGATTTTGAAAAATTTTGATTTTAACTCCATTAAACTACTTACCCAGTCCAAATTTAATAAACAACGTACAGCCAATACTATTATAGTTAGAGAGTTGAAATTTGCAGGGTACCTTCTTACAACAATGTCAAGGTACAATAAGAAAGGATTTTGCAAAAATTTGATTTTAACGCCATTAAACTTACCCAGTCCAAATTTAATAAACAACGTACAGCCGAGACTATTATAGCTAGAGACTTGAAATTTTCAGGGAACCTTCTTACAACAATGTAAATGTGCACTAAGAAAGGATTTTGCAAAATTTTGATTATGACGCCATTAAACTACTTACCCAGTCCAAATTTAATAATCAACATACAGCCAATACTATTATAGTTAGAGACTTGAAATTTTCAGGGTACTTTCTTATAAGAATGTCAAGATGCACTAAGAAAGGATTTTGCAAAAATTGATTTTAACGCCATTAAACTACTTACACAGTCCAACTTTTATAATCAATATATAGCCGAAACTATAATAGCTTAATATTTGAAATTTTCAAGGTTACCACCACATGTAGGGTGCACTGAAAAACGATTTTCCAGTATTCAACCCCTAAAGAGGTAAAAATGAGGTACAACAATTTTTATCAAAAATATGTTTTTTGTCTGACATTTTTAAAATGTAATATAGTCACTCTTAAATATAAGTAATGAAATATATTTATCACCATTTCCCAAAACTCATACCCTAAAGAGATTGAAAGGGGGTAGAAAATAAAAAAAGGGATATACAAATTTCAAACTGAAGAAATATTAGTTTTGGATCCATATATTCTAGAAATATGCTATGAAACACATATTTCAACATTTTTTTCAAATTCATTCCCTAAAGGAATAAAAATGTAAAAAAGAGGTGTAATTATAGAAAAAAGATGTTTTCATTGGAGAAAATATTTTTTACAGGCTTTTCTTAAAAGTAAATAAAATATTTTAAAACACAAATTATGATACACATAATTCAGCATTCCCCCTCCTCCAATTCATCCTCTAAAAAACACAAAAATATAAAAATGTATAAATGTTTGTATTGGAAAAAATATTTTTTATCAGATTTCCTTAAATTCGAATGGAATATGTTTGAAGGCAATAAAACAACATATTCAGGTTATAATATTTTTCCATATTCACTGTAAAATAATCATGAGTTTAGATGATCATGCTTTTATTAATATATTTTTGTATGTTTCTAAATTATGCCATTAATGAAACAGTTTAAGTTTCGTGGGCGAAGCCGCGATGGGTAAGCTAGAACTTTATATAGCAAGGAAATATATTTATACTAGATTATACAACTGTTACAAAAAAAATTTCTTCTAGATTTTACCTTAGAAAATATAAAAAACTACTAATTTTGTTAATTTTCAAACTTGCATTGTTTAAAAATTAAATTTGTCTGACTAACAAAGCCCTACACAATCACTTTTTCAGTTTTATCTACAAATCCTAAAATACGGAACAATTTTATAAAGACTTACTTGGGCAGTTCTACAGTGACCACTCCTTTAGGCTGTATCTCGACACTTTTTCCCCAAAATTTGAGCTTTGGGTGGATTGAGCCATGGAAGATGAAGTGTTCACTATCAGCGTGGAACGCTGAGATTGGAGGATGATGGCTGACTTGTTCACATACTACCCTGTACACAAAAACATTTAGTTACTTACTGAATGCTGTAACTTGTTGTTCTAAGGATCTGATATTCTACATCAGCATCTGAGAGATACAGAAATTCATCAGTAATCCAGTACATATGAGACCAGAAGACTGCCAGATTAGTGAACGTTTATTAAAACATAATTTAGTAGTAAAACCAAAGTTTATTCCATAAAGCATATATTTTACAGCATATTATATTATAATGGAATATAGTGTTGAATATATATATATATATATATATATATATATATATATATATATTCACTATTAAAATGGAATATGTATTGGTTGAAAAAAATTATGAAACAAGATACAGTTGAGTACTGCATTATTCTGTAGTTTAAATAACCTTAGTGAGGCTTGTATTAGGTTTATGTTATATCACAAATAAAAGAAAAAGTTTTGAGATAAAAAAAGTTTAAAAATAAAAGTTTTATGTTTTTGTTTTCTCTGTTTCAACATTTTTCACTGACAGAGTTAGCTATAATTAACTTTTAGACAAAAAACTGTTTACATTGTGCCAAGGTTATACTGACCAGCTTAGAAACCACTCACCCTTCTGAAAACACCTGACTACTGGATAGGCCAGATTGGTGACCTGCAGGATTATATTATAGAGGGAACACTGTGTTTTACTTCAGGTGCTTATAAGAAATGTATTTTAATTTTAAAGAATGATACAGGCGTTATCATATTCAAAAACCAGAGTAGTTTGCAAAAATTATATTGGTTTAATTGCTAAATGAAAATATGCTAAGTTTTACATTTTTCATATAAAATTCATGTTTTTCTTAAAATAAATGGGACAAAGTTGTGCTGGAAAAAACAAGAGAAATGACTGGGAAAATGAAAAGAAGAAATTAACTTCTTAAAGTAGAACAAAGGGTATGTTACAAAATATAATAAATGTAATCAAATTCAAGCAACAAAAATTGGAAACTTATTCTTTGGGAACATGCATGCAGGATGTACTAACATGTGCAACCATGTCAGTTAGATTCTTCACCCATCAACTGTGTTAGGTTCTTATGCCTATTGTTTAAAAGTTTCTTGTTGTTTAATAACATGCATGAACACAGATATCAATAAAAACAAAAAATAAAAGTGATAACCATAACCTCAAAATAACTAAAGCTCATGTTGTTATTCAAAATAACTAGGTAACATGTTGTTTTGAAAAGGAAAAAACAAGAAAACCTAACACGGTTGTTGGGTGAAAAACCTAACTGACATGGTTGTGCCATTGGTACTCTAAATAATGGAATAAGTACCAAAACTTGTGATGTTAACTACATTTTTCTATAAAAAAACTTTTTGGAATAATGTTCAAAAGAAGGAAAATAAAATTGTTTCTTTTGAAAATAAAGACATTATTATCTCTAGTCTTTTTCCTCTCAATAATGAGTATTAATTACCTAAACTCTTCTCTTTCCAGTTCATAAGTTTCTCCTAGCAGAGGATTGAACGGCTTACCTAACCTTTCCCAGTTAGACGCTAGCGCGCTAACAGCAAAGGCAGCAACATACTGCAACAAACATAAAACATAAAAACAGTGCTCAAGTAAAATGCTTTAATAAGAAAGTTTTTACTTTAACAAAATATAGCTTGGGAAAATAATAAATTGGTATTTTTATTATAAAATTATGAAATCACGATATAGTTATGCCTACCTTCATCTAATGTACTACAACAAAGTTGCAAGTTTGGACTGGTTTTTTATAGTTATATTGGTAGTACATAAAGTTCACATACTAATGTGTTCAAACAAAGCTGTACATAGTGTGTTCAATATGAAAATGAATAATAACCATAGCACACATCTGTCTCGCTGATGTGATGAATAGTATTCCAAAAGTATTTTTCTTTATCTTACCCTTATTGAAATTCTGATTTCACCATCATAATCAGCATTATAATCTTCATATTAGCATTCCAAACTTTGAAATTACATTGAAGATTCAAAAATAAAGTCTGACTGCCATTAAAACTTCCTTTAATTTCAAAACAAAATCATTCAATAAAACTAATTAATTAATTTTTATTGTTAAATGATTTAATGTTATGATTAAAATTTAATACAAATTAAGTAAACTTTTAAACAATAGGCTTAAGAACCTATCAACACAGTTGATGGGTTGAGTTTCGATCGCCGATTATGATGATGGAATCTGATTGTCAAAAACATTTTAAAAAGTACATATTTTTAAATATTTGAAATTACTGCAATTCTGATATTATTGAACAAATTTCGTTGATTTAACAAATTACCCAAGCAATTATGGCAAGTGATTTTTGTACCAAGTTTGAACACACACACACACACACACACACACACACACACACACACACACACACACACACACACACACACACACACACACACACACACACACACACACACACACACATATATATATATATATACATATATATATATATATATATATATATATATATATATATATATATATATATATATATATATACAAATATTTAAATATATATACATATGAATCGGTACTTATTTCGAGGCCACGGGTCTGGATCTTACCATGAAGGCCACTCACTAAAATAATGGCTACATTAGTTTTCCTTATATTAAAAACTGATGAAGATGAAAACATATGAATAAAGATTGAAACATGTATATTAAAAAGGGGATAAATATATATTATCACAAAACAGCTGCCATTATTGTTTTTCCACAGAGACTATGCAATTGTTGTAAATTGCAAAATACAACATTTTTGCTACATTTTTTTCTAGGTTTTTTGGACTTAATTACATTTTAAAGAAATTTAAATTTCATCATTTCAAAGTTACTGTTTAAACACTAGAAGCGCTAAGTTACATTAATGGACTAATGAATCTTAATTGCTTCAACTGCATTTACTTTTGATTGTATATTCCTTTCAATATTATTTTAAACACTCTATGTTACAAATAATACCAAACGTTCAGATGTATCTAGTTCAGAGACGACACAGGAATATTGTAATCTTATTATGGAGGCACTGAAACGTTGAATAATCTTATTTACACACATGTCAATGATCTGCCAATTTAGGACAAAGGCTTCTGAAGTTAAACTGATTTTTTTTTTACAGGTTTAGTAGTGTACAGTATTTCAAAATCTTCTTAGCATTGCCATTAAATAAAAAAAGCCCTGTAAATTAACATCTCTGCAAACAATACCATAAACATTATTGAAAAAATTAAAATAGGTACACAAATAGGTTAACAAAACTGACAAAAACTAATAAAAACGATTAAAAAAATATTCAAAACACCCTACTTTAAAAGTTTTTTTAAGAAAGAGAGTATTTTATTTATAAGTAAAAGACTAAGATTTACTTAATGAAATGATTATTTTTGCAAGCAAGACAACAAAGCAGAGCTGTTTACTAGAAAGGTATAAGGGGGATTGTTATAATGAAGGATTTTTTGTGTCATACCAATTTTTCATAAATAATATTAATTTACTCAGTGAATTTATTCAATGAAATCTCATTTGAACCAAGCGTTACTGGTTTGTCAATCTAGACCACAGTATGTGTGTGTGAGTGAGAGAGAGAGAGAGAGAGAGGGTGTGTGTATGTGTGTGTGTTTGTTGGTGGGTGGTCAAAAATACATCGTTCAAAAATACACTTTGAAAAATACATCGTTCAGGCTTTATACAAAGTAATTATTCTTAACTTAGATTTACATAACATTTTTAAAAACTATGGGCACTGAAAACATTCATAACAAATGACCTACTTCCCATTTAAAATGTCAATTTTAAGAATGGCGACAAAAAATTTTGAATTGCATTAAGTAAAAGTTGACACAAAATTTAAAGTTTTAGCTTTAATATTTCTGCAATTACATAACCTTCCATGTCTCTACCTCTAGTTAGATTCTTCAAACAAATTTTCTAAAGTTTTAAGAATTACTCATACAGTATTTCATATAACTCATTATAAATGTTTTGTAGGAAACCTTTACGTGCATGTAACAACACAATGAGAGTCCATCACAGATTGATTAATAAAACTAACACCCCTAACCTGCATCCTAGCAAGTGGGTCACTCTGCTCCGCAGCTAATCGCAGCAAGTGCGAATACTCCATATACTCCACCAGCCGCTGCAGAAAGCTTAACGGCTCGTTGAAAACGACCGGCATTGCGATTTTGCTCAGTTCCTTTCCAATACTGGTTTTCAGCACCGACCAAATGCTGAAGTCATTGCGACTGCACATTGGCATCGGAAGGGAACGCCTGTGGGATAACGAGAAGATTAAAATTTAATTATAAACATATTTCCTTAAACAGTACACTACATAATTTTAAAACTACTTCTTTACAGCATTTTAAAAACAATTATTTCCGTTGGTATAAAACATTTTCTTATATGTGTTCTTTCTTGTCTGTAACAATTGACCAAGCAGTACAAATTATTAATTTCTGAACTGTACAGTTGGTACATGGATTTGTATTGTAAACATTTTAATAAATCTCATTCCTGCAAGTAAGACACTAGTGAATCCTTATTTTATATTTGTTTTACATTACTATTTGTAATACATTTCCTTCACATAAAGGTTGCATTTAATTAAAGTATGCTTACTATATGTCTGACTTGAAAAGTAGGGCAGTTATTTATTTACACGTGATCTTCTTTACAAATAGAGGACAGGGTTTTCAGCTAAAATGGCTGACACGTAAAAAAATATGCAAACACTTTTAACTGGAAATAAAGTTATTTTATTATTCATTTAAACAAAAATAGTATTTTTTTTAGTTTCAAAACTTGAAACAATGTTTACTTATGAATCTTCGTATATGGCTAAAACATAATAAGCTGATTTTGAGGAAACGTGTGTTTCAGATATTCCTCAAACCGATGGATATTTTGGGAAATAAAAGTTCACAAGTTTTGTACTGAAACATTTAAGCTAAAAAAATGTTAGTCAATCTAAAAAAAAATTGCTTAATATTGTTTAAAGGTTTCAAGCAATAAAAGGCTTTAAACAATTACAAAAAACACTAGATCTGAAATATGAGAAAATAAGGAATTGTATTGCAAACTTTACAAAATTAATCTATTCATATAGTTTCCAGCTCTATCAACTAACACACACACGCACACACACAAACACACAACACACTCAAAGACATACCACCTTTTTTCAACTTGTAGTGAAAATGGACTGACTGAAATTGACTGAAAATGGATAAATCAGTCAAAAACATTTTTTTTTCACAATAACTTTTTTTTTATTATTATACTTTGTTTCTAATTGATTTATTTTAATTTTCAGTTTTTTTAATAGTTATATTTATTTTTAAAAAATTTAATATTTGAAACATAGACAATAGTTAATAAATACAAACACTTGTATGAAAAAGGATTTCATTTTATACAAGAAACATTACAAATATTACAGAATCCTTAGTGGTCACATTTATCAAAAAACTAAATTTATAAACAAAAATTTTTAAATTAATATTTACAAATTTAATCTGAATTGACGTCCATTGCTTCAGCTTTGTGCAAACAGCTGTCATCTGGCCGTGATTCCTAAAAAATTCCTATTACATTCTTTGCAGACAATTTTGGTTGTGTTATTTTTGTGTGGTCAGCAAATATGACAAATAGGCCTAAGTGTTGGTACTTGAGCCTGTTGATTTTCCAATAACTTATATTTGTCCAAAAAAACTTGAAGATCTTTTGGAAGAATTAGGATTGTCGCTCTAGCTTTCAAGTGTCCACTCATGAAACTGAGTGCCATTTTTTTCAAGGAATTGTGTCTTCACACACTGTAATCCAGATGGTTGAATGTCTAAATTATATTTGCACTTATTCCGGCAATGTCTAAGTGCCGATTAAAAAGGGCCATTGTCCAATGTCTCATGCTATGGGATGTCGAGTAACTGGCACATATTTGATCGGCAGTATCAATTATGTAGCTTTATAATCCAAATTCCAAATATAATCTATTGTAATAGACTTTTGGGATTTTTTTTTTGTGTTTAACGTCCGACTATTGTGCACACTTGGGCTAATGCAGACGATGTGATGATTTATAGCGTATGAAAATGCAAAGCCCTTGCCGGGAATCGAACCCGGGTCCTCAGGGTGAAAGCCCAGTATGCTATCAACTAGGCCACCGAGGCGGCTTTTTCACAATAACAAAACTCTGTAAGCCTACATGTGATGAGAGAAAGCAAGAGCATTGCAAATATCACTAGCAGTAAAGGAGATTAAAAAAATCTTCTAACTAGCACCTTTATTTTTGAATTTTAATTTAAATTATTTTTATTTGAAATATTTTGAATAAAGAGAATTGAGCTCTGAATTGCCATAACCCAAACTCATCCAAAATGTATAAATTTGTGGAGGGGTCACCAAATATTTTCTCTTTTGCAGAGTTGCTGCTTTTTCTTTAAATTAATCTACATGATTTATGCAAGTGTTCAAAGCTGCTAATAAGCGTACCCATTGTTGAACAATACAATTTGAAAATTGTATTTTTTATTTTCAAAATTTTTCACAACCTTTGTGCACCACTTAAGTTTTGTGGTTGTTCGGCATTTTATGTTCTATCGAAATCCACTTTCATGATAAAAAATATTTTCTGTTAAAACCGCTTGGCATTGACAGCTTTGCAATATGTACAATAGGATTTTGAAGGATCAGTGCGACTCGTCTCCCCGTAACTTGTTTAGTGTTTTCATACAAACACTTAGCATGGCGCAAATCCAAAATAATCTTCTCCAGCAGTCAGTTCCAATTTATTACTTGCAATACTTTCAACTACCAACAAACTAACCCTCTTTGGCTTCCGTATTAATTTTGCAAAATTAAATAAACCACTTAATTTCTTTAATCAGTAAATAATGGGCTACAATTACACGTGAAGGATGCACAGGTATAATTTAAATACTACACAACAGGCTTTCTTGATTTAGTGTAGAGTTCAGTCATTCCATTGATCAAGTTATTTTTTTACTTCTCTTGGTTGACGGTTGTTCTATTGTAGAATACAAAAACCTTTAACTTCCATTAATACCATTATTATTTTTTTTTTTTTAACGTCCGACTATTGTGCACACTTGGGCTAATGCAGACGATGGGATGATTTATAGCGTATGAAAATTCCAAGCCCTTGCCGGGAATCGAACCCGGGTCCTGTTTTAATGAATATTTCTACTTTCTTATAACAGCAAGTCAGGCCTATAGAAAAAGTATGGTCATACAATAATTAATCTTGAAATTATATTTGGATGCCTGTCCACTGTCGATATATTATCACAAATTACACTCATCATTGGAAACTAATAACTGATTTTGATGAAATTTGGCATGCACCATTTCTCAAGATCATATTAATTTCTCAAATAAAGTTTTTTTTTTTTGAGAAGAAAAATACTTAAATACTTAAATTTTCTCAAAACCTATTCTAATAGTTTTGCTAATGTAGCACATAAGTATCAAAAAAAAATTTTGAACTGCTATATCACTGATTTTTTTTTTTTAACATCCGATCATTGTGCACACTTGGGCTAATGCAGCGATGGGATGATTTATAGCGTATGAAAATGCTAAGCCCTGTCTGGGAATCGAACCCGGGTCCTCGAGATGAAAGCCTAGTACGCTATCAACTAGACCACCAAGGCGGCTATATCACTGAAAAATCCGGGTATCAAAAAAACTGAAAATCATCCAAACTTCTCAAAATTTAGTTTACTTTGTTTCTTACCTGTTTAATTTTGAATTGTAAATTTATTTTTGGTACACAATTTCATTTATAAATCACATGTGACCAAAATATGAAGAACCAATTTTTTAAAATAAGACACAGACTTTCTGTATTTTTTTCGGTAGTATCCAAACTTTTGATTTTGTAGAAAAAATAGAATGTGAAAAAGTTTATGCAGTGTTTATGTACCATTTACTCATGAAATAGGCTATTCATGTCAAACAACATGGCGTGGTAGATGCACAATTTCCAAAAGTATTTCTCTTTATCTTAACCTGCTTTTAGAAATGCTAATTTCTTTACAAAAACAGTATTAAAATCTTCATATAATAATATTTTTAATTTTCAAATCAATATGAAAATACGAAAATGAATCATGACCGCCATAAAAATAGGCTGTTTCTTAATTTTAACAGATTTTGAAAATTAAAAATTGTAATTAATGCAGTTTTTAATGTAGATTGTGACATGAAATCATATTTTCAAAAAAATTATGAAAAAAATATAAATTCCTAAAGAAATTAAATAGCAGCCATTTTGAAACTGTTAAACGAACTGTTAACGAAGTTGTTCAAACTATTACCATAATAACATTTTCGCTAAGTTTGGATCAAATCGGACACACACACACACACACACACACACACACACACACACACACACACACACACACACACACACACACACACACACACACATTAATGACCATTCAAAAAGTAATCTATATGTCAGGATCGGTATAAATTCAAGATTCCGGGCCTGAACCATGATGGTTGCTCCAATAGCTCATTTTTCCAATTGAAATTAGCTAATAAAATAGTAAAAAATTCAATGGAAGCGCTGTAGCTCATTTGGTCGGATAGCGGACAGTTCATTACAACGTTTTTTCCACGCGCTACTTCAGACCCCCCCCATCTTCATTAGTCCACGCGTTGTGTCAATCCTTCCTCTTCATTAGTCTAATTGGTATACAGAAAAATTTTTAAATCACAACAAAAAAATTCAATAGATGCTAACAAAACTAAAATTTTGAAACTGAACGCATAAACTATTTACACCAGTACTTACGTCGAATTGTACCTTATATGCTACGTACAAGCATATAAGACTATTGACGTCATAGAACGCCGTGAATGCTAACAATCGGCCATGATAAATCAATGCTTCGTCAATCGCGTGTCCTTGGCTAGGCCTTAACGTTACTGCAGTAGCCTACAATACGTGAGGCATTGGCGGCAGTTAAATATTTGAAGGCTAGATGATTCAATTATTGCTCAGTAATTTCACGCATCGTGTCTTTAATTGTTTGACTGTTTACATAACTTGACAGAGGTGTAATAACTTATTTAACATTCCTAGAAGCCGAGAAACTGAGTACAGTATCAGTAAACGGCAGTTTGTTCCTTACTATATATATATATATATATATATATATATATATATATATATATATATTTTAACGTCCGACTATTGTGCACACTTGGGCTAATGCAGACGATGGGATGATTTATAGCGTATGAAAATGCCAAGCCCTGGCCGGGAATTGAACCCGGGTCCTCGGGTTGAAAGCCCAGTACGCTATCAACTAGGCCACCGAGGCGGCTTATTCCTTGCTATATAGCGATGGACATATAATGATATATATATATATATCCGCCTCGGTGGCCTAGTTGACAGCGTACTTGGCTTTCACCCCGAGGATCCGGGTTCGATTCCCGGCCAGGGCTTGGCATTTTCATACGCTATAAATCATTCCATTGTCTGCATTAGCCTAAGTGTGCACAATAGTTAAACCCGGAAACACACACACATATAGCTATATATATATATATATATATATATATATATATATATATATATATATATATATATATATATATATATTGATTCCAAAGAAATTAGTTTTGTTTAACCCGGACGTTGTGTTGTTCTTTAAAATGTTTGCATTGACTAAATTTTGATTTCTCATCTCTAAATTTTGTCTCGAAAGGAAAACCGATACAAAATTGTTCAAAGGGCAGAGAGATTGGCCTAATCAAAATTCCTTTATTCAGAATTAAGTAACCCTTAGGAAAACATGTTTGGGGGTTACTATAAACATATTAGAAACTAAATGTACAAATTACAAAAGAATTGCATATCGAATTATTACAGTACAAAGGAATTTAAATCGATAGTGAATTTGAAGAAAGTACTGTAAATTGCCTTGACAATGTTTTGAAGCTACAGAAATGGATTACTGGTGAAGAGCAGCAAGTTGGTCCAAACGGGAAAAGATAAAAAATGTAAGAATCCGAGAAATCATGGATGTGAAGCACATTATAGACGTCATAAAGACAAAAAAATTCGATGGTTTGGTCATGTCCAAAGGATGGACGAAAATCGACTTCCCATACATAATTTAAAATAGAAACTTCATGGTTCCAAAAAACCGGAAAACCGAGACTTAGTCTGGGGTACGGAAGTGAAAGAGAGAGGATTGGAATAAGATCCGCGGAATGACGAGGAAAATGGAAGCTAGGAATCGGAAGAAGTCGAAGAACGTTTTAGGCTGAAAAGAAGAAGACTGTAAATTGCCGTCCCTAAATTTGTATACAGTATACAGAAATAATCTACCAAAACTTCGAAAAACAATTCTATGATTCAAAAACAAGAAAAGAAAAGACTTTATTACACACTTGTTTGTGTAGACCTATCTCGGTTTATTAAGCGTCAGCCTGTCTGTGATTTTCATCATATTGGCACAAATATGTAAGTAATCATCTGGCACACCAATAAAAAAGTTGGACCCCTCTGCCAACGTAGTTCAAGTTGGTCGCGGAATCCGCCAAATTAGATTGATATTAAAAAGCATTTTAGTCTTATAAAAAGTTTTCCCAATCCAACAAAGACCTACTTTAAGTATCAAGAGACGCATAATTTCATTACGAACAAAACGTGTTTGTTGTTCCAATGTCTTCAACAAGAGTGGAATGAAAATAAAATCAATAAAAAGCGTCACAGATACTGACGATAAACAAAGCTCGAATAGACGTGTGTATATATATATATATATATATATATATATATATATATATATATATATATATATATATATATATATATATATATATATATATATATATATATATATATATATATATTATTATTATTATTATTATCTGCGTATAGACCCTGTTGGATCACGCAAGGGACTCCGACTCATGTCTGTGTGTATATATATATATATATATATATATATATATATATATATATATACAGTAGGTGTAATTAGCCGCCTCGGTGGCCTAGTGGATAGCGTACTAGGCTTTCACCCCGAGGACCCGGGTTCGATTCCCGGCCAGGGCTTGGCATTTTCATACGCTATAAATCATCCCATCGTCTGCATTAGCCCAAGTGTGCACAATAGTCAGACGTTAAACACCAAAAAAAAAAAAGTAGGTGTAATTGTTTCTTGTTTTCATCCACAGAACCATTTCTCAAAGTTCAGGTAGGTAATTTCGGGTCATTTTGTACATTATCTTGTCTGGCCTGGTAAAAAAAATGTACAAGTTTTCAGCAGCACAAAATAAAATCTCCAAATACTTTAAACTGAGTACATCATGTTGTTCGAAGTCAGGGAAAATCCTACCCTCTACATTCAAGGCGGTAGGCTTCTATTGCCTGAAATGAAGATAACAGAAATAATAATACGGGTAAAATTATGCTACCACTTGATAAGATTGATTTTTTAGACTAAATTTTTAGAATAAATCCTAATAAAACACACTTCTGCACTCACTCAAGATAGATTTTGCATAATTGTCACGCTTTTTTTGTATTTAATAGTATGGTTATTTGTTGGCGTCGAATCTGTGATACACATTGAAATTAGTATATTTTGCGCGTGAATCTGCGAAATTAAAATTTTCGTCACGCACGTCACACTACAAACATTTTGAAGAAGTTTGACCGATTATAATGTATGAAATGAAGCGTTAATTTAATTTTGATATTTATAGTAAAAGATCAGTTATTTTATATTGATTCGTAACGATCAGCTGATTTCACTGAACAGCTGATAGGTTGTAATAAGTTTTAGGTTATGTTTTTAAAAACTAGCTGTGCTAATCTGTCGTTTATATTAAATCGTAACGATCAGCTGATTGGCTATAATAAGTACTGTCAAAGTTTTACTGTTAATGACTAGCTATGTTAATTTATCATGTTTTCGAAAAAAAATCGTAGTTAAAATAATAATTAATACGATAAATACAAGGTTATTTAATAAAATACAACACATATGTTCATAATTTTTAAGAAAAAAATTCTGTTATTGAACCAAAAATTAAAATCATGTGTCATGTTTTCGAACAAATTATCCTAATTAAAATAAAAAGAAGAAAACATGATACATGATTTTTTTACTTTTGGTTCAATAAAAGAAATTTTATTATACTTCGTATAGCTAACAACGATGAGGGTTTTATTAAAACAAAACATCCAACCCCAGGGACTTGGCGCCGTGCCAACATTTGCTGCATATAACCCTTACAATAATAGGCCTACATCTAATAAAACACTCCTGTGGGAAGAACTTTATGTTTGAACTTTATTCGTTGGTAATTTTACGAGAACACTGTTATCACATCGCCACTTCCTTTGTTCACCAAGTAAAACAAAATTTTGTGCTGACAGTAAAAACATTTAATATACACGAACCAGAATGATAACCGTTATGAGAGATATGTGGGTGCTCGTTGCTTGTGACGTCTTACAGCAGTGTGTTCAACTACAGTTTAACAGATAATAGTACTATCTACTATCGTCTTCCTCCCTGTACTTGCAACATGCAGCGTTCGTAGCGGCAAATAGTCCAATTACTTGAACTTTAACCTCTAATATCAAGCACGCTTTTTTGTAATGGTCGCTGTACTTCTAGTCCTTTTATATTCAATTTAAAAGGCATATTTTATTAGTACTATACACGTTTGCTACTACTTTCACGTAATTAGAAGTGATTATAACGTAGTACATTAGTGACTTCCATAAGTTTTTTTTTTTTTATGAAAGACTGAGTATACTAAAAACCATTGAGCTAAATATAAGAGCTCAAATTTTCTTTGCAAATTTAACGCACAATATTGTCCAAATTATTTTCGCTACATTGTACTAAGTGTAAAAAGAGTATAATGATCTTTTTCAAGTCCCCTTAGTCCAGAAAGTAGTAGGCCTACTGACGTCTGAGGACATCGTTGGAAACTAAGAGTTGATCGACTCGGGTCTATTATTTATTTTGGTCAAAAACTCGGATTTCTCAAGTTCTTCTCTCTTTTTCCTTATACTGCAGGGGTCGAGGTCTCACAAAATGTCCTCCATCCTCTACTCTTAACTGTCCCTCTCCCTCTCCCCTCCCCTCCCCTCTCTCTCTCTCTCTCTCTCTCTCTCTCTCTCTCTCTCTCTCTCTCTCTCTCTCTCTCTCTTGCTTCCCTTTATTTCTTCTCATTTCTGCTAATGTCTCCATCCACGTTGCTCGTGGTCATCCTCTACTTATTTTCCCAACCGATCTTGCCTCCAAAATATTTCCTATGACCATGCCATACTGTTCACTTGTCCATACCATTTCAATTGTGGTTTTATCTTTCCATTGCAACCTCTCGTAATTTGAAACATATAATTAATTTACATCGACTTCAAACGTAAACAATCGGTGATATTAATTGGTTTCTAAGCGATGACGTTATTGTTAACTACCCTCATGAGGGTCGGTTTTTCTAGAAAGTATTTATTTGACCCGAAATATTTTATATAAGTGGTATATACCACTTATATAAAGATATATTTATATAAAGATATATTTAGCAATAAGAATATTTCTTTTTATACACATCTGATATTTAGGAATAAGGCAGGATATTTAAATTTTGTGTGTAAACACACAAAGTCGGCCATGTTTAACGTATTAAATAAGGAAATATGACGTATACAACACTTCGTCACGTGACCTAGCAACGGAGCAGGTGCTAACTGGTTGCTATGATAAACAATGTCTAATACGAAATTTGTAAGATAAACTTGTATGTTTAAACTAATTTGCATTAAAATAAATGTAACCCAAAATAAAGAACATAAGGAACATAAAGAACATATGTAATAAGCGGAAGGGTACTACAAGGACATTTTGGATTTTCGATTTGAAGAGAAGAAGCCGCTTGGTAGGCGCCGAGAGCGACGGTTCAGTCTGTGTTCCGATGTCGAATAAAGTGGAAATATTAACTAAATGTGAAAAGTTGACTTCAAAATCACTGCTATAAAAGAAGAGTTATGAGTTACAATGATTTTCAGTTAGATACAAGCTTTAAACTCCAAATAAATCAACTACAAATTGGATAAGACAATTATCCATAGAACATCGAACTTTAACTGCCTCTGAATCACAATAATTTCTTTACATCTTCTTTTAGTTAAAGGAATCAAGTAAGAGATATGTCTAATATTATTTTTTTGGCCAAATGCAATTGCTGTGAAAGTCCGAAATTCGGAACCTATTTGACCAAGTAGATGAATCCTTATTGCCAGTACTGTTCGAACAAACACCAGAAACATGCGTCACGAACGTGTTTCACGCATTAAGCTTATTGTATTTTTCTAACTGCCATTTTGATTTCAACGTGACTGGGCAATGAAACAATCTTAGCACGTAGCTAATTTGCTGACACACGTGATGAAAACTAATTTTCAAAAAAACGTTTTTTTAAATCTGATTGCATCATCATTATCAGCGTTAACATCTACATAAATTAGCATGTGTTTTTTTTAAGGCGAAAAGCACATTCAGGCTATTATCGCTTCCCTAAATGTAAGTGTGAGTGTAGAGTGTTAAAGTCGTAACTGTAGTGTTGTAAGTGTAAGTGTGTGTTAGACTCGGGTACCGCGAGGGACGTCTAAATCCTCCCAATAGGTGCAGCTAGTCTGCACCCCCCTGCGAGGATTAGCATGTAAAAATTTTCAAAATTAAATCACACTTTCAAAATAGTGTAAAATAAAATATTATTTTATTTTTTAATGTTTGAAATTACCGTCACTTTAAAACCGTTCAGCTGATTTTGCCGGACGAAGAACTTACCCAGCCTATTACCAAAATTGATGATGTACCAAGCTTGAATAAAATCAGACCAAAATTGAAAAGTTACAGTGCGTGCTCTCTCTCTCTCTCTCTCTCTCTCACACACACACACACACACACACACACACACACACACACACACACACACACACACACACACACACACACACACACACACACACACACACACACACACACACACACACACACACACACTCGCGACTTCAGAAGTGGAGCGAGAACCACCTTCATAATGCCAGTATACCATTTTTATGGAATCTCAGAACAAGTTTTTTTCAAGAAACATTATTGTGTCGAACACTACCGGTTTTAAATTCAATCATATTTTTCATCAGTGAAGGATTACGAATTAACATATATTTCCTGTATGTATATATTTTACATACAAATTTAATTACGAGTTACAACGTATTCGATAAGTCACGATAAGTTCTTATCTCAATGTTCCTGCTTTGATTATTACCACGGCCGCTCCAATAGCTAAAGATTTTTTTTTAAGGCGAAAAGCACATTGAAGCTATTATCGCCTCCCTAAATGTAAGTGTGAGTGTGTGTTAGACTCGGGTACAGCAAGGGTCGTCTAAATCATCTCAATAGGTGCAGCTTAGTCTGAACCCCCTGCAGGGTAGCTAAAAAAAAATTTTTTTTAAGAAAAACAAAAAAAGTTTGGAAATTTGAGTTGTACGTTAGTTTAGTATTAAATACTTTACTTGTAAATGAAACAAATAGCAATTATCCTGTTTTCCAGTAAAAAAAAATATGCTTAAAACAAATTATAACTTCTAGATATAAATATATTAGTATTTTGGTTTGATGATGAAACAAATAATTATTTATATTATAAAAATATTATAATTAATTACGTGTGTACAAGTGTTCATTTACTTCAGGTGTAATTAATTATGTTTAATATGCACCAACTTAAATAATTTGAAGGTCATAACAACAGTGTCTAACTTTTACTTCTTTAGGCCTACTGCACGTGCTTTGGTGACTGGATCGCCTAAAATTAATGCATTAAAATCGTCACGTCCAGACACTTAGGAACAAAAGTAATCAATAGTAGCAATAATTCGGATGGAATTATTTTAAAAATTTTAATTAAATTTCGCTGTTGACTTTATAGTACAAGGTGGGATCAAAACGTTCCCGGAACTGGTCATTGAAAATTTATTGAAAGTCCGTATAATATTATAACCTTATTTTCCTTGCAAATGCTCTCCTTCTGCGTGCATACCCTTCTTCCAATGTTCATACGATTGTTGGACACTCTTGAAAGCCATTTTTGGAAATTTCGTTTAGCCGCTTCGTCTCATTTTCAATCACCACTAGCGAATCAGCTAAACTATGTCCCTTCAATGTCATTTTCAGTCGTGGAAACAAGTAAAAATCTAGTGGTAAAAAGCATGGTGCTTCCTTTATGACCGTCAGACGAAACGCCAGTCTGCTGAATGGAAATCAAAAACACGAACAAGAAAGGAAAAAACTTCGCTTGGACAGAAACCGGGTTAAAGTGATGATGACCTTTTTTTATTACCAGGGCTTGGAACACTACGAATTTATTCCTAAACCAAGAAAGGTACAAGGAGATCCTGAAACGGCGACGAGATGCAGACGAAAACGACCTGAAAATGGGCAGGGAACGATTGGTTTTTGTTGCATGACAACACCCCGTCACATCGAGCGCTGATGGTGAAACACCTTGTCAAGCAAGGACAATGTTACCACTTTGAAACACCTTCCCTATTCTTCCGAACTTGCACCACCGGATTGTTACCTGTATCCATGACTGAAAGGACATCGTTTTTGATTCGCAAAATGTAATGGAAAGTACGACGAAGCGGCTAAACGAAATTTTCAAAAATGGCTTTCAGGAGTGTCCAACAATCGTATGAATGGTAGACGAAGTGTGTACACGCAGGAAGAGAGTATTTTGAAGGAAAATAAGGTTAAAATATTACACGTACTTTCAATAGATTTTCGTTGACCAATTCCGGGAACCCTACCTGTACAAACGGTTTACTACTGGTTACAGTTGACGGAGTTTAGCTACGCGCGAGACCTTGCTCTGACCAAAGTTTTACTATTCATACAAAAAACGTCGGCCTTGTAATCATAATCATAACAGATTTCAAAAGGCCAAATTGCAGGCCAATAAATAATGAAATAATTCTCTTATTAATTTTCTCTTATTCAATAATTCTCTAATTCACGGACAGATTTGGCTGAAGTTGCATCAAATAAACTTGACAATATTTACTCTTGGCTTTATCAAAACCATCTTAGGCTACACTTAAAGTAAATAAGCCTGTATATGATACATTTGGTAACTATGTGGACGCGATACCTGATCAAATAGTATTAATGGTAATAGTTTAAATAGAGTAAGAAATTGTAAATACCTTGGACTTATATATGATCATAATATAAAATGGAATCTACGTACAGAAGATTTTATAAGACAAAATATTCAGCAAATTTTACCAACTTGGACAAATTTTATCAAGAAATTAGCTGTTACAAATATATTATGGGTTGTTTCATGGCATTGCAGTTTATAGTACTATTGACTATAAAGACTTTAAAGACTATAAAGTCTTATAAAGATTATAAAGACTATAAAGTAATAAGTGGTCTTTATTATGACCCTTAAGACACTTCTCAGACTTCAGAACAAATTATTGAAAATAATAGAATAAATGAACATGATACGGATAGACTACTTGATCTCAAAAAGTTTTTTCTACTGAGAGCACTAATGTATTAATATGAAAAATTAAAAGGAGACTTAAATAGTATCTCAAGAAATACACGTTACAAATATATTCAACTTTCGAAACACTGACAATTGGTAAAAGGAGGTTCACGTACTATGCAATAAAGTATTATAATCAACTTGCAACGGAACTTAAAAGTTTAGAAGTTAGTAATTAAGTGTTACAAAATAAACAAAATCAAAGACTTTAACGTAATAAACTGAATGATATGCATATCTAATATTTATTTATTATTTTTCTATATTTTCTTGTATATAATTTGGTGAGGTTTGCTTCACTCCTGATTGTGTCCATGAATATATGTACGTGCAGGACCAACCTATGTACGTGCATTCTATGCCCCCTGTAGGTCCTTCTTATGTAACTAAAATGTCTGTATGAAGGAAAAGTTGGTAATAAATAAATAAATTCTTATTACCAGTAGGTACTACTTCAATGACCGTTTGTTACACTAAACGAAATCACATGCAATATTGATTAAAAAAGGGTCAATGTTTTTGGAAAAGCATGGAAGTTCCCCACGCGCCTTGATCAAGGTAAGACCTTCTACTTCACTGATTTATTTGCAAATATAATAGACATTTGTTTTGTACTTGGATACGTGCTAACTAGAGCCATTTAATGTACAAAAATTAACATTTTAAACTACAGTGCAGTCAATAAAAACCGTACAAAACTGTAAGATGGTAAGTTATACATAAATTATTTATACTTGAGCGTTGATTGCGATAATAAAATTTTCAAAAAAAAAGTATTTAAGAAAAATGCCACAACCAGACTACTCGACTACTGAAAATGGTTTCCTCGGATTTACTTCTAGTCATTTTTTTATTATTCATAACTCAAGTAGCATTTGAAATAAACAATAATCGTCCACTGTTTTTACGATCTTATTGTTTATTATTTATTATTGTTACTATTATTACTAGAGGACCCGTGCGACCTTTCGCAGTTAAAAAAAACGAATAATATACGAGGGTTGATCAAATATAAACGAGACTGACTTTCTAAAAACTTTTCCGTTGGACATTGAACTCTAAAGGGTGGGGTTTCAGGTAGCCTGGGAGGTTTGGGACGGGCGTAGACGGGCAACATTTTCGTTCGGACCCTTCAGTATAAAACTATACAATGAGTGAGAGTGAAGTGCACGTTTCCGTGGAGCAGAGAATTATTATTAAGTTTTTGGCCAAGGAGGGGGTCAATCCGACTGAAATCTTTCGTAGATTGACGGCTCAATACGGGGACAGGACCCTGTCAAGAGCTCGCGTTTTTGCTTGGCACAAGGAATTCGCCCAAGGACGGGAAGCAGTAGAAAACCTCAGCCATGATCGTCGCCCGACCACTTCCGTCACGGACGAAAACATTGATGCTGTTCGGAACCTCCTGGACGAAGACAGACGTATATCGCTGCGATTTATTGCAGATGAACTCCAGTTGAGCTATGGTAGCGTTCAAAAAATCGTTACATCAAACCTGGAACTCAGCAAAGTATCTGCAAGGTGGGTTCCACGAATTTTGACCGACGTTCACAAACGGAATCGTTTGGAGATTTGCCAGCGACTATTGACCCAATTTGAACGAGATGGTGAGGCATTATTAAACCGGATTGTCACCTGTGACGAAACATGGGTTCACCATTACACTCCCGAGTCGAAACAGGCAAGTATGGAGAGGCGGAAGAGGGGAGAGAGGCCAAATCACGATCGTCGGCCGGGAAGGTAATGGCCACTGTATTTTTCGACAATCAAGGCGCCTTTCACGTCGATTTCCTCCATCAACAACGCACAATAAATGCACAAAATTATTGTGATGTTTTAGAGGCCGCAAAACAGTCTTTTCGTAGGAAAAGGAAATCTAAACCGGCGAGAAACGTCATTCTTCTTCACGATAATGCCCGACCACATTCGGCGAACGCTACGAGGCTTAAACTCGATCAAATTGGCTGGGAACCAATGGAACATCTCCCATACAGTCCAGACTTATCACCCTGCGACTATCACCTGTTTGGGCCACTCAAAGAGGCGCTTGGAGGCCAGCGTTTCGAAGACGATTCTGCGGTGGAGACCTTCGTGCTCCAATGGCTCAATGAACGCCCGAGAACTTTTTACGAAGATGGAATTAAAAAACTTCCAATCCGGTGGGAAAAATGTGTTACTCGTGCGGGAGACTATGTAGAAAAATAAGTTGTATCAAGAATAATTTGTAAGTAAGCAATAAATTTTTTAAAAAATCAGTCTCGTTTATATTTGATCAATCCTCGTACAACAATGTACAGCAAGAGGTTGAACAGTATTACAGCAGCTCTTTATAAACTATGAAATGTAGTTCAAGTGTATATGACCTATGAAATATGTGGCAATCATAGCTTTGCTTGTTAACGTGAACGAAAAGGCATTTATTAAACGAAAAGGACGTTCTTTTTTATAAACTCGCTATCCGCAATTGAATTCTAAAAATAAACCATTGGCTGGAATTTAATTACTATAATACGTTAATATTTAATTCAATACTTGTATTTTAAGATTACTGTACATATCTTCCTAAGTAAAATCATTGCAAGACCATGCAGGCCTATTATTTCTTGTAAATATGAACTTTTGTTAAAAATATATGTTTAAGTTATATTTAATACTTGTATGACCTGTTAACAAAGCAATGTCATTCGTTATATTTAGTTTATTTAACACAATAGGCCTTACTTTGTTCTACTTTCGTATTTAAAACTACAACCTATAAAATGAATGACTGAATTCTAACGTTGCACACTGAAATATTTACAAATGAAACCTATTGTAACCGTATTTCAAACTACATTCATAAATTAGGCTGGTATTCACTGTTTACTAAAAGCAGTCTTTTACTTAATAACATTTATATATCAGGACTGGCCTAGATTGTCTTACCGATTCTAATTTCAAAACTGATTCGGCCAATAATTATGTAAGCCTTGGATACAGTAATAATTGAAATATTATCTTTAACAATATTTTTTTAGAAATCAGCTGTTTTGTACACACACAATTAATTGTCACATATGTCTGCATTTTGGTGCACTCTTACGAGGACACTTTATAATCCATGAATTTTGTTTACAGAACCTTTATCGACTCTAAGTCGGTTTTATTTTATTGTAGAGCATCAAAATGAAAAATTATGAGGCGCGAGAGTTCTCTGGTGTTCTGACCAACCTGTGGATACCCCATGTTTGTAGTTTCTATAACGCACGTTCTTATTTCTTGGTATAAAACCGATCAGATTGCTTAGCGTAATAGAACATGAAATATTATATTTTGTTATTATATATATATATATATATATATATATATATATATATATATATATATATATATAACAGTCCAAAATGTAATTACTTTGAAAAATATTACACAGTAAAATCTCAAAACCGTAAATAAATAACTATAGTTCTAACTCCAAAAGTTTTGAAATGGGGACAAGAAAATAGCCCTATTTTGAAAACTTACGCAAAAAGGAAAAAAGAAATCTGGAATTCCAGTTTTTTTTTTTTTAACGTCCGACTATTGTGTACACTTGGGCTAATGCAGACGATGGGGTGATTTATAAATCACCCCATCGTCTGCATTGGCGTATGAAAATGCCAAGCCCTGGCCGGGAATCGAACCCGGGTCCTCGGGATGAAAGCCCAGTACGCTATCAACTAGGCCACCGAGGCGGCTCATCTAGAATTCAATACACAGCAAAAAAAAAAAACTGGAATTTGATACACAACTAAGTTTTTTTTAATTTTAAGGAGAAAAGCACATTAATGCTATTATCGCCTCCCTAAATGTAAGTGTGAGTGTAAAGTGTTACAGTTGTAAGTGTAGTGTTGTAAGTGTAAGTGTGTGTTATACTCGGGTACCGCGAGGGACGTTCTAAATCCTCTCATTAGATGCAGCTAATCTGCACCCCCCTGCGGGGTACATAGCTAAGGATGCTTTAAGTTACACAAATATTTTTAATCTCAAAATTTTGACTGAGGATGCAAAAAAACTCAAAATAGGAAAACTTTGGTGGCTATAAGATTTACGACGTTTAAATTTCTTATCTAAGTAAATATGAACCAATTTTTATGCCCAAAAATTATAACTAGGATGTCCAAAATGAAGCTATAGTATTTTTGTAAAAAACCCGTTGTTATTTCTTACTTTAAAACACAATCACTGCTTTCGATCAAACTATTTTTCATGACGTAATATATGTGATAACGATAATTAATTCTATGACGACAACCTATTCGATTAGCTTCAGGCCTGAAATCAGGTGGTTGTTTCAACAACAAAAATACCTGGTTTATTTATAACCTAAATACTTTAATGACTTATTTTGCAGTCGGGCTCATACCACACGGACATTGTTTACAAGAACTATTCTTGTTTTCACACTAACGTGTCTTTCGGGAACGCACCGCTAGCGTTTAAACGGTACATTAGAATAATACAGCAACTTAACTTACTGATACTTACTATTAGTTTTGTTTCCGAACAAAAAAGTGAAAACAATAAACAAATAAAACTAATATTGCGGCGTCAGAGCGAGTGAGATCTGCCATTTATCTAACTCGCGTGCTAGTGATAAGAATAAAAATAAGTAACACGCACCTGATTCTCTAGTGTAATGGAAATGACATAGTGTCACTAAGCTGATTCGCTGGTGTAATGGAAACGACACAGAGTCGTGAAACTGATTCGTTGACGTAATGGAAATGACATAGCCATGAAAATGATTCGTTGACGTAATAGAAACAAATAGTGTCACTAAACTGATTCGCTGGCGTAATGGAAACGACATAGTCATGAAACTGATTCGTTGACGTGATATAAAGAAATAGTGTTACGAAGCTGATTCGCTGGCGTAATGCAAACGACATAGTCATGAAACTGATTCGTTGACGTAATAGAAAGAAATTGTGTCACGAAGCTGATTCGCTGGCGTAATGGAAACGACATAGTCATGAAACTGATTCGTTGACGTAATAGAAAGAAATAGTGTCACGAAGCTGACTCGCTGGCGTAATGGAAACGACATAGTCATGAAACTGATTCGTTGGCGTAATAGAAAGAAATAGTGTCACGAAGCTGACTCGCTGGCGTAATGGAAACGACATAGTCATGAAACTGATTCGTTGACGTAATAGAAAGAAATACTGTTACGAAGCTGATTCGCCGGCGTAATGGAAACGACATGGTGTCACGAAGCTGATTCGTTGACGTAATAGAAAGAAATAGTGTCACTAAGCTCATTCGATGGCGTAATGGAAACGACATAGTCATGAAACTGATTCGTTGACGTGATAGAAAGAAATAGTGTTACGAAGCTGATTCGCTGGCGTAATGCAAACGACATAGTCATGAAACTGATTCGTTGACGTAATAGAAAGAAATTGTGTCACGAAGCTGATTCGCTGGCGTAATGGAAACGACATAGTCATGAAACTGATTCGTTGACGTAATAGAAAGAAATAGTGTCACGAAGCTGACTCGCTGGCGTAATGGAAACGACATAGTCATGAAACTGATTCGTTGACGTAATAGAAAGAAATAGTGTCATGAAGCTGATTCGCTGGCGTAATGGAAACGACATAGTCATGAAACTGATTCGTTGACGTAATATAAAGAAATAGTGTCATGAAGCTGATTCGCCGGCGTAATGGAAACGACATGGTGTCACGAAGCTGATTCGTTGACGTAATAGAAAGCAATAGTGTCACGATGCTGATTCGCTGGCGTAATGGAAACGACATAGTCATGAAACTGATTTGTTGACGTAATAGAAAGAAATAGTGACACTAAGCTGATTCGCTAGCGTAATGGAAACGACAGTCATGAAACTGATTCGTTGACGTAATATAAAGAAATAGTGTCACTAAGCTGATTCGATGGCGTAATGGAAACGACAGAGTCATGAAACTGATTCGTTGACATAATAGAAAGAAATACTGTTACGAAACTGATTTGCCGGCGTAATGGAAACGACATGGTGTCACGAAGCTGATTCGTTGACGTAATAGAAAGAAATAGTGTCACTAAGCTGATTCGCTGGCGTAATGGAAACGACATAGTCATGAAACTGATTTGTTGACGTAATAGAAAGAAATAGTGACACTAAGCTGATTCAATGGCGTAATGGAAACGACATAGTCTTGAAACTGTTTTGTTGACGTAATATAAAGAAATAGTGTCACGAAGCTGATTCGCTGGCGTAATGGAAACGATATGATGTCACGAAACTGATTCGTTGACGTAATAGAAAGAAATAGTGTCATGAAGCTGATTCGCTGGCGTAATGGAAACGACATAGTCATGAAACTGATTCGTTGACGTAATATAAAGAAACAGTGTCACGAAGCTGATTCGCCGGCGTAATGGAAACGACATGGTGTCACGAAGCTGATTCGTTGACGTAATAGAAAGAAATAGTGTCACGAAGCTGATACACTGGCGTAATGGAAACGACACAGAGTCATGAAACTGATTCGTTGACGTAATTATAAAGAAATAGTGTCACGAAGCTGTTCGCTGGCGTAATGGAAACGACATAGTCATGAAACTGATTCGTTGACGTAATATAAAGAAATAGTGTCACTAAGCTGATTCGATGGCGTAATGGAAACGACAGAGTCATGAAACTGATTCGTTGACATAATAGAAAGAAATACTGTTACGAAACTGATTTGCCGGCGTAATGGAAACGACATGGTGTCACGAAGCTGATTCGTTGACGTAATAGAAAGAAATAGTGTCACTAAGCTGATTCGCTGGCGTAATGGAAACGACATAGTCATGAAACTGATTTGTTGACGTAATAGAAAGAAATAGTGACACTAAGCTGATTCAATGGCGTAATGGAAACGACATAGTCTTGAAACTGATTTGTTGACGTAATATAAAGAAATAGTGTCACGAAGCTGATTCGCTGGCGTAATGGAAACGATATGATGTCACGAAACTGATTCGTTGACGTAATAGAAAGAAATAGTGTCATGAAGCTGATTCGCTGGCGTAATGGAAACGACATAGTCATGAAACTGATTCGTTGACGTAATATAAAGAAATAGTGTCACGAAGCTGATTCGCCGGCGTAATGGAAACGACATGGTGTCACGAAGCTGATTCGTTGACGTAATAGAAAGAAATAGTGTCACGAAGCTGATACACCGGCGTAATGGAAACGACACAGAGTCATGAAACTGATTCGTTGACGTAATTATAAAGAAATAGTGTCACGAAGCTGTTCGCTGGCGTAATGGAAACGACAGAGTAATGAAACTGATTCGTTGATGTAATAGAAAGAAATAGTGTCAAGAAGCTGATTCGCTGGTGTAATGGACACGACATGGTGTCACGAAGCTGATTCGTTGACGTAATAGAAAGAAATAGTGTCACGAAGCTGTTCGCTGGCGTAATGGAAACGACAGAGTAATGAAACTGATTCGTTGATGTAATAGAAAGAAATAGTGTCAAGAAGCTGATTCGCTGGTGTAATGGACACGACATGGTGTCACGAAGCTGATTCGTTGACGTAATAGAAAGAAATAGTGTCACGAAGCTGATACACCGGCGTAATGGAAACGACACAGAGTCATGAAACTGATTCGTTGACGTAATTATAAAGAAATAGTGTCACGAAGCTGTTCGCTGGCGTAATGGAAACGACAGAGTAATGAAACTGATTCGTTGATGTAATAGAAAGAAATAGTGTCAAGAAGCTGAATCGCCGGCGTAATAGAAACGACATGGTGTCACGAAGCTGATTCGTTGACGTAATAAAAAGAAATAGTGTCATGAAGCTGATTCGCTGGAGTAATGGAAACGACACAGTGTCACGAAGCTGATTCAATGGCGTAATGGATACGACATATTGTCAGGAAGCTGATTCTCTGACATGTTAATTTCAATGTATACTAAAACGATGGTCAAATTGACAATGACTTTTGAAGTTATAAAGACGAATTTTATTTTAATACAGTACTACCGTCTAGTTTTGTGAAAAAATAATAGGCATTAAATCAAAACTGCAATCTCAAGATATGTGTAAAGTTGTTAGTAGAATAGTAGGCCTATGGGTCTAAGTTATAATTATGTGCAGCTTAAAGTTATTATATCTAATATTTTACTAAATGACTGTTCCTATATTTTATGTATTATGACAATGTTTATACATGTCTAACTTTTTTGTTTAGAACTTACTCGAAATTCTAGAATTAAGAAGAATTAAAAGAAGAGTAAGTTCTTTGATCGTCGGTCCCAAAATATTTTCATTTATATAACTGCAATTATGTTATTGTACAACGTAAACTTCTCTTGCTATATATTTACTTTTACGCACTGTATTTAAGGAAACTAATTGTGAATTGAGCGATGTGCTAACATTATTTTTGTTACTAATACATAGCATAACCCTAAAATATACCTAGTTAACACATCTGATTAAAGATATATGATAAATACAATGTTTTCTTTGATACAGCTCTAACAAATATTTGAACAAGATAAATTGTCAAAGCATCACCAAATATTTGATAAATATCTTTCATAGTGCCCCGCAAGGGGTGCAGATTAGCTTCACCTATTGAGAGGATTTAGACGTCCCTCGCGGTACCCGAGTCTAACACAAACTTACACTTACAACACTACACTTAAGACTTTAACACTTTACAGTCACACTTACACTTAGGGAGGCGATAATATAATTAATGTGCTTTTCGCCTTAAAATAACCAAAAAAAATCTTTCATGGTGTAATATTACCTAACAATATGTTCGTATTTATGTAATATTATTCAAAGTTGTTATTTAAGAAATTAGTCGATTAGCCATGTGTAGGCCTACTCACACAGCTGAGGAGAGATCGTATTCTTACTTACTGCGGCAAAATTACAACAGCTGTTGACCTAATACCGTAACACTTGATTGCAACGCTCAAAACATGCCGACAATGCTAAAATATCGCATAGTTCGCAAAAAATTAAGATTAACTCATCACAACGAGAAGTTTTTATTTGTACTTCAGTCCTCTGTGTGTAATGTGCACAAAAAACACTGCAGCAATAAACGTGACTGCAGTATGGTTCATTTAATCTTCGTTTTTTTTGTTATGAATTTAAATATATAATTTTGGCTGTATTTGAAGAGTTGTTTTCAGGTTCCTTTCGATATTTGTGTTTTTCGGCAACTTAAGGACTATTAAATTTGTTTTAAAATGTAAAAACGAAAACAAAAATAACGGTAAAATAAACATATCTGTATTTGAGTAAAATCGTTAGAGCCGTTCTTTAGAGAATCTTACGTTTAAAAAGTCTTTCACAAAAAAAGTTGAAATAACATTAATGTTTTGGTAGGCCACACGTAACGAACTATAAAGACATTTAAACGTTTTATTTAAAGGTAATGAAAACATTAGGCCGTATCTTTGTTTTAGCGTTACAAAGGCGTTGATATATTGCATAATGACGTAGGCCTGTTTATCATTACGGTACATTAAATTATTATTGCTGATAATTCCAAGTATCAGCATGAAATACTAAACGTAAACAAGTACTAAATTTGAGTGAATATGATGAACGAATTTAGAGGAATTTCGCAGACTTTTTCTTGATGTTTTAATATCGATTTATGCGTTTTGTTTGATTATGTCTAAACTACATTTACGAAAAAAAACATTAAAATCGTTAATACCAATTTTAAAAATTTTTTTTTGCAACAATTGCTTTAAAAACGTATTTTGCAATACTGTTTTAATGATTTAGACAAAACCAGACTAAATTTCATAAGAATTGAAATGTTTGACTTCTTGGACTTCGATAGATCTGAATCTTTACAATTTCTAGATCAATTTTCGTCAACATCACCATAGCCGACTTGTCATTACATTTTACATAATCAAAAAATGAAATGTACCAAATTATGCAAATTTTAACGCACATTTGCACTGTAAAATCAAATTTCAAAAATGTAAAACAAAAGAGATACGATTTTTATTAAACATTCGAATGTTAAATTGGTATTTTTAAAAAGGATTTTTCTAAGCAACCGAATTGTTTAAACTATTAAAAATATCAACATTTGTTGTAAATTTGAATCAATCCGGACCAAAATTACGTAAAAAGGTCTCTGTTCCGGGTCTTATTAGGACAGCTCAGTTTCCGAAGGAGATTCTCTAAAAGTAACAATTTCAAAATTTTTATTTGAACCGCTTAAAAATAGATTTTCCATATAATTTTGAGCTACGTATCTATAGAAACTCAGCGTAATTGTCAAATCAAATCTATTTTCCAGAATATTGATAAATTTAAATCTAAATCAAATTAAGGGACACATAATTCGTTAACGTTTTCACGCTTTATCACCACAACGCAACAACGTATTTTTGATCCATCCTTACTTTCAAAGTTCAGAACCTCAAATTTTACAACACTGTTACTAATACAGTTTTCAAACTACTGTTTCAACGTTAAAGGCGCGAACACTAACAGACAATACTACCGTAAAAAAAAAAATACACATCCAAAACTGAACAGATTAACAATTCGCACATAAAATACAACCTAACCTATAAACAGAATAACGTTTTACAAACATTTCCCACTGTACGGGCTTAAGACAGAAACGTTTTTAATAAAATACAGACATAAATTAAAAACACAAATCACCTTTCAACACTAACAACAACTAACCTGTGTTGATATTTTTTCTCCTTAGTGGCCATGGCATTCGTCCCTCGTTGCCACACATACACTGACTGTGATTAGATCGACTCATTGGCAGACTATTGTGTCGAGGGTTGCGTGTATTCCAGGCGTAATTCTGTCACAACAACCGCGTCAATAGTTTGCATAGCGATCAGGCGAACGGAAAAACAATTTATACTTACTACACCCACAATAACAGTGAAATACGGTTGGAACAAAGAATTTTCTCTTTACTGATAATTTAAACAAACTTGGAGGTTAGGCCTACTCATCGACACGTGTTTAAAAATCATCTGTTATTTGTTCGCAATTCCGTATGTTTTTATTGTTGAAATCAAAATAAAGTTAAGCGACCATAAATTACAGAGAACAGCAAAATATTGTATACATTTATAACCATATTGCCAACTGCTTTTCGCGTAAAAATAAAATTACTAACTTTTTCATAAACCAGTAATGTTTGTAACATGTGAACTTGCGCGCAAAGCCTAGATTTTTTTTGACAGAGTCAAAATGCTATAAACATGTGTTGCAATATATAACGTTCAAGTACAGGCCTATAACATTCTTATTATAGGCCTAAACTTGCATTCAAGTATGTTCAAATATTTATCAGGTTTGATCTTTTGCTCAAAAATGTATTTGATAAAAGCTTGGAAAAGTTCTTTGCCCAATAAAATCTGATCAAACGTTTTAAAATAAATGTCATTCGAAATCTTAAAAATATACATTTTTTTATAAAACACGTTTTTTAAAATATGATTTCGCTATTGTGATATGCGTTAGTTTTTGTGCACAATTTACACAAGTTAGAATTTTTAAAATTACAAATGCCGATTTTACGAGAGTGAAATCGTGATATCAAAAATGTATAAGGTAATTAAACAAAGTTATGATATTCTTCAATATTCTTGAGTTCCGACATTTTAACATGTATCATGTTTCAGGGTTGGTTTTGATGTTGGATTTAAGGGACGCGTGATGCGGGGAACATATATTGATACAAAACAGTATATTTTGTTCGTCGTAAGTCTCACATCAAATTAATTATAATTAAAAATTTATGATTACGCCGGGATCGAACCGCTCGCGCGCGAGAGGCACACGCGATAACCACTACATTACAGAAACTACGAAGAAATTTGATCGATTTAAGTATACGAAATGAATCGTTAATTTATTTTTGGTAGTTATATTAAAAGATCAGTCGGTTTATATTAATTCGTAAAAGATCAGCTGATATGCTATAATAAGATTCAGGTTATGTTGTTAAAAACTGGCTATGTTAATTTGTTGTGTTTTCGAACAAATTATCGTAATTAAAATAAAAAAGGAAAACATGATACATGATTTTTATTTTTGGTTCAGTAACCGAATTTTTTAGATGATTTTGATTCGAATTTTAAAACAACTAAACGTATTTTGATGGATAATAAACTTATCGAAGCTATTACTAAAATCAATTTTTGCGTCAGTTTTAAGCGAATAGGACCAAAATTTCGAAGTTATAGTCTATTTAACGGTCCCTCAAAAGTTGTTTTAAGGTTAGAATTCATGTATATTTCACTTTTCCAATTGAAATTCTCTAAAAAAACCTAACCACAAGGGCAGGGTAGCTGGACACAATTTTTTTTTTTTTTTTTTTTTTTTTAACGTCCGACTATTGTGCACACTTGGGCTAATGCAGACGGTGGGGATAACTTATAGCGTATGAAAATGCCAAGCCCTCGCCGGGAATCGAACCCGGGAAGCCTAGTACGCTATCCACTAGGCCACCGAGGCGGCTAATACTATGAAGAAACAACACCATTGTTTGGTGGGTGGATATCATTAAAACAAATTTCCATTATTTTTAAAGAAATACTGGTAAAAAAGTAAGCAAATTTAAAAAAAAAATTATTTTAAATATAAAAAAAAATAGTTGTCGTTTATCCTTGAAGGGAAGTCTAGATATGCAAATAAAAACTACGCCTACTTTTTTTTGACTCAAAGTAATTTTGTTGCTACATTCTCATGGAAGTAATCATAATAACAAAGGGAAGTCGGCAAAGAGACAATAAAAGAATTATATAGGAACTAATCAATTTAGACACGAAACATTTAGACACGCAAGGAAGGAAGCAAACATTTCGATGCCACGCAATGAAAAATGTAATAATTATTAAAGTCCATTGTTGTATTAAATTACTTAGTATTTTTGTCTGTCTGCACGCAACTGTGTAGCGCGTCACATGGCCAGGTTAGCTCATCAACACAAGCATCGCTTACGTCATAATATACTAGTCGATCAATAAGTCAGCTAATGGCAATTTTCATCGGAAAATGCTCTATTATACTAGATCACCGTCATTTTACGACCCAGACTTGGAGCTGGATCGGTAAAATAAGCACCGATTCTGACCTCTAAATCAGTTTTTAAATGGTCGTTAAGGATTTCATATTTATTTTAAAACGCGCACTCTTACGTCAGCAATTTTGGTCAGAAATTATTCAAACTTTGCATAAAAATCGATTGTGGCTTGGAGAAGTTTAAATGTTTTGAATGACTGCCATTTTTAAAAGGTCGAACGGATCATGCTGGGTAACAAACGTATGCAAGCTATTGCCCTAAAGTCTATAATACATAGAGATCTCACTGCGCAGTAGTGATTAGGCAGAAAACACCAAACTGTTAAAAAAACTGCTTTTTCTATAAACGACAAACTGCTTTTTCTATAAACGACAAACTGCTTTTTCTATAAACGACAAACTGCTTTTTCTATAAACGACAAACTGCTTTTTCTATAAACGACAAACTGCTTTTTCTATAAACGACAAACTGCTTTTTCTATAAACGACAAACTGCTTTTTCTATAAACGACAAACTGCTTTTCTATAAACGACAAACTGCTTTTTCTATAAACGACAAACTGCTTTTTCTATAAACG
Source organism: Callitettix versicolor (assembly GCA_022606455.1). Taxonomy (NCBI): domain Eukaryota; kingdom Metazoa; phylum Arthropoda; class Insecta; order Hemiptera; family Cercopidae; genus Callitettix; species Callitettix versicolor. Next base: position 22,792,928 of record CM040184.1, on the reverse strand, counting down.
ACAAACTGCTTTTTCTATAAACGACAAACTGCTTTTTCTATAAACGACAAACTGCTTTTTCTATAAACGACAAACTGCTTTTTCTATAAACGACAAACTGTTTTTTCTATAAACGACAAACTGCTTTTTCTATAAACGACAAACTGCTTTTTCTATAAACGACAAACTGCTTTTTCTATAAACGACAAACTGCTTTTTCAAACGGAAACAAGAAGTTGGATTTGGACTGGTTTATGATTTGTTAAACAAGGAACGGCTTTCCGCACTACCACACTTAACGTTGCCGCAAGCGCTAAAACTGTTTTCCTGCTGCTTGCCTGCTAACTGCTTTTCTTCTACCTGCTTTTATGTTTTTTCCCTTTATTTCAAAGTTGCTTGTTGCTTGTAGTGAAGTAAGAACTGTTCGGTCAATGTCAACGTTTATCTCTATTTTGTTGCCAGTTGTAGTAACAACCTCTCACATTTTGTAAATACAGAGCCTAATTTTATTTAAACATATTTTTTATATTTATTATCAATCATCAATATTTTTTAATCAACTAAAAATATTCTAAATCGTTTGCATTTTGGTAAATATGCAAAGGACTATTTAATTTTTAAGTAAAAAAAAGAATGCTTCTATTAGAAATTCATCGCATTTTGTACATAAAATGGCTTAAATAATTATTACGTTTTGATAATGTAATTTAATTATTACTACACTTGTAACGATTATTTTTATCCTTTCTAAATGCTTTACACCCAAAAACAGTTAAGGACATGGTGGCAGTGGAAATGAAAAAGTAGTCTTAGAAAACTGAACTTGTGTGCTTTATGTTTTAGCTGCTAATATAACTTTAAGTTTCAGTTTTTTAAACCAGTTTTTCCAACTGTTTTAAAAAGCAGCTTTTTCCTCACCAAACAGTTTGTTGACGTTTTGTAAAAATAGCAGAAACGCCCACCTCTACTGTGTAGGAAACTGTGTGACTGAAAATGAAGAACGCTATCTGTCGAAAGGGAAATAACCTACTCTTCGGTTAGCTTTTGCTATAAAATAAATAGCAAAATAAAATACAAAGAGATCTCACTGCATAGGAAATTGTATGACTTAAAATGAAATGGAGGACGCTATCTATCGGAAGGGAAATGAACTATATGCTTTTAGGTTACCTTATGCCTTGATTGCACAATAAGAAGGATTTTACTGCATAGTAAGTGTGACTGAAAATGGAGGACGCTATTTATCAGAAGTGAAATGAACCATCTACTTTTAGGCTAGCTTTTGAGACTACAATTACGTTATTTATTAATTTATGAATCACTAATTACTACTACACTAATTACTAATTAGACAATCAAGTGTAAGTAAATTCACGTCACTGCAAAAATTTATACTCAGGATTGGGCAAGTCGTAGAAAACGAGTTCAGAGCGCTCTGATGGCGGATTTTGGTACTACGTGCATTTTACGTTTCATTCTGTCATCCTGATTTTAACATTAGGTGGAAGTTCTATGAATTATAGTCTCACGGCTATTACCAATATCGGTTTGTTTGCCAAGTTTGAATAAAATCGAAACCTCCATATACGCACGCGTGCGCGCACACACGCTTATATAACCCTCAAAACGTATTTTTAAAACAAAGCTCGGGCTAATTACTTGGTTCTGGGTCAGGGTTTTGCCACGATGACCGCTCCAGTAACTTATTTTGAACGGAAATTCGTTAACGTTATTTAAAATAAGTTGCAAAAAACAACCACGACCGCTGTTTTATTATTTTCCATTTACTCTCTAACTGAAAAGTTTTTTTATTTTTCAAATTTATTACGCCTTGCTCATACGAGGGCTATTCAGAAAGTAGATTACGTTTTTGGATAAAAAAAAAACTAAGTACAGGAAAAAAATTTTATTACATACATTTGAAAGAGGAACTAAAATACTATTTTTCGACATAATCGCCAAACAAATTTAGACATTTGTCATATCGGTGAACTAGCTTTGAAATTCCCGTGTCGTAGAATTCCGCCGCCTGTGACGCCAGCCAGTCAGTCACGCCCGCGCGGAGATCTTACGACAAAGATGGTGAATCATTTCTTGATCGCATCGTAACGGGAGATGAGACTTGGGTTAAGCACGTTACCTGTGAGACAAAACTACAGTCTATGGAGTGGGGCACACAAATTCCCCAAAAACCGAGGAAATGTTTGCAAACCCTGTCAGCAAGGAAGATCATGGCGACCGTTTTTGGGACAGGAAAGGTGTTCTTCTGGTTGACTTCCTAGAACGTGGAGCAACCATAAACTCAGAAAGGTATTGCCAAACATTACGAAACTTAAGACGAGCTATCCAGAACAAGCGGAGAGGAAAACTGAGTGCAAAAGTGTTGTTTTTGCACGACAATGCCCGCCCTCACACGGCAAATCGAACAAAAGACGTCTTGACGGCCTTCAAGTGGGAGATTTTCCCTCATCCACCCTACAGTCCGGACCTGGCACCTAGTGATTTCCACTTATTCCCGAAGATGAAGACTTGGCTTGCAACACAGCGCTTCGATGACGACGCAGATCTCCGCGCGGGCGTGACTGACTGGCTGGCGTCACAGGCGGCGGAATTCTACGACACGGGAATTTCAAAGCTAGTTCACCGATATGACAAATGTCTAAATTTGTTTGGCGATTATGTCGAAAAATAGTATTTTAGTTCCTCTTTCAAATGTATATAATAAAATTTTTTTCCTGTACTTAGTTTTTTTTTATCCAAAAACGTAATCTACTTTCTGAATAGCCCTCGTAAAATCTGATGAACTGATTTTCAGAAATTTAGCTTATTTTACGGTGTTTTCGGTAAAATAGCCACACATACGTTATGTTTAAGCGCTTTTGGTTTCATGTGAGAAAGGTTGTGTAATTCGTATTTACATTTGTTTTTAACTATACTCTGAACGATGTAAGATGTAAAAGACGTAAAAAGTTTGTCGTTCCTCACGCCCCTTTATTGCACACCGTACAACATTATTGCTTTTAAAATTTTAACTTTTATTCTGCAGTAAAAGTTGATTGCGTTGTTCCACTAAAACGTAATTTGATTCCAGATTAGTTAAAAAACCGCCGCTATATTGTACGACGGTATTTTGTTAAATTATTACTGTGTTGTAGGCCTAATAAATATTTTTGTACAGACAAAAATTATTTGAAGAGATCAGGGGAAACAGTACCAAGCATCTTTTTTTTTGGCCTCATAGGACCACTTTAGTTTAAATTTCAGTTCTTCCTACATTGGGCTGTAATTTTTTTCTCCAATAATCTCTCATTCGATCAGATCGTTGCTTCCTGACGGCATCTGTAATCTCTACCTTCTTGTGTCTCTTCGGTTTATCCACTTTAAATTTATTAGTCTTAAGAATGCGTGTTATTTTACATTTGTCTTTTGCATCGTCCATTTTCAGTCCCATTTCACTGAGGTCTCTGAGGACTTGTGTGTTGTATATTCCCTGTGTTTTCCTGTTGATGCTTCTCATTACCAGTTGTCTCAGGATTCTGTCCTCCGGGATTCTTAATATGTGAAAGAAGTGGGAAATTCTTCGTTTTTTCATTACACTGAGAACTGGGTCGATATATTTGAATAGTTTCATTGGTGGCTATTCTCCAGGTCCCGTCTTTCCGGTAGCTTTTGTTGAGACACGTTCTGATGATCCTTCTCTCTGTCTTAAGCAGCTGGTCCGTCCTGTTATTGTTTTTGATTTGGACCAAGCATCATTATTTATGATACGTTTTAAGAAATTCGTTTTTAAAGTTTAAAATATATATTAACGAAATCGTCCTTTTGAAATACACACATTTAAAGGTTAGCTATTTATTAATAACTGTTAACTGTTAAGAAATGAATGCAAATATTTCTAAAATATCTATAATTTTTTTAGTAAAATACGAGGAGTGTTTAGAAAGTAACGAGAATTTTAATTTTTTGAACAAAATATTTATTTATTCTTCTACACTGATGTAGTCGCCTTCAAAATAGTCCCCATTGGAGATTATGCACTTGTGCCAGCGTTTCTTCCAATCCTCAAAACACTTCTTAAACTTGATCTTTGAGATAGCCTTTAATTCTTTCAGTGATGCGCTTTTAATGTCATCTACGGCTGTAAAACGACGGCCCTTTAAGGTTCTCTTTATTTTTGGAAATAGGAAAAAGTCACACGAAGCCATGTCTGGCGAATATGGAGGCTGGGGCATCATTACAGTACTGTTTTTGGCCAAAAATTCACGAACAAGCAATGAAGACTTGTTGTGAGCTGATGCATTATCGTGGTGCAAAAGACATGAATTGTTTTTCCACAGATCAGGGTGTTTTTCTCGGATTGCTTCACGCAAACAGCGTTGAACTTGTAGGTAGTAGTGACCGTTTCACCTGGTGGCAGGAATTCATGATGCACTATGCCATTAATATCGAAGAACACCGTGAGCATAACCTTCACGTTCGACCGCACTTGTCGAGCCTTTTTCGGTCTTGGCGAGACAGAATGACTCCACTGGGATGATTGAGCCTTAGTTTCGACGTCATATCCGTAAACCCATGTTTCATCACCTATTATAATACGTTTCAGTAATTCTGCATCGTCGTTGACTTCATTTAGTGACTCCTGAGCAACTTCCATTCGCCGCTGTTTTTGTTCAAAATTCAACAATTTTTGAACGAATTTTGCTGCCACGCGTTTCATATACAAAACATTGGAAACAATGTCATGACATGATCCAATCGATATGCCAACATCATCAACAACCACTCTAATTATGATTCGGCGATTGTTCATAACCATTTCTTTCACTTTTTCCACGTTTTCATCGGTTGTTGATGTACTGGGGCGTCCAGGGCGTTCGTCATCTTCAACGTCTTCACGGCTTTCTTGGAAACGCTTATACCACTCCTAAACTCTTGATTTACTCATAGCAGACTCACCATAGGCATTTGTTAAAATTTCACACACTTTGTTACACTTTATTCCATTTTTTACGCAATTTGATATAAATTCTTTGATCCATTTCTTTTAACAAACGAAAATCGCCGAGATCATAAAAACACGTCTAACCTTAGTGGCTGTCACAGACAAAGTCAGCAATGAAAACAGCTGAAAGTTTTATCATACTTCAAGTGCATGTATACCAACATAAAAAAAAATGTTTGACAATCGGACTCTCTCCAAGCCCGCGAAATTTAAAAATTCTCGTTACTTTTTGAACACACCTCGTACATCTAAAATTATCCTTGATACTGTTTTCCCTGACCTCTTCAACTGCATTTTATTTTGGCCCTATTCTATTTAATCGATTCTGTTACACGTAAAATCGATACTTTTATGTATTTTAAAGTAATAATGTTATTTACAATAGGCTAATTAAATACAAATTAGTATAAATGCAAAAGCAATGCAAAACATTACTCACTTTTAAATATTTATTTTTTTAAAATCTAGTTCGATAGCAACAAACTGAATTTTAAATTTTTAACTACGCACGCCATCATGGTGAACGATCATGGTTACATTGTTTTTAAGACTAACCTGGAGGCCCTACACATACGAAACAAGTCTGCTACTATATGGATGCCGTTGGAGATTTGTAAACTTAGCCGCCTCGGTGACCTAGTGGATAGCGTACTGGGCTTTCACCCCGAGGACCCGGCGTGGTTGTGGCATTTTCATACGCTATAAATCGTCCCATCGTCTGCATTAGCCCAAGTGTGCGCAATAGCCGGACGTTAAAAAAAAAAAAAAAATGGAGATTTGTAAACTTAGCCGCCTCGGTGACCTAGTGGATAGCGTACTGGGCTTTCACCCCGAGGACCCGGCGTGGTTGTGGCATTTTCATACGCTATAAATCGTCCCATCGTCTGCATTAGCCCAAGTGTGCGCAATAGCCGGACGTTAAAAAAAAAAAATGGAGATTTGTAAACTTAGCCGCCTCGGTGACCTAGTGGATAGCGTACTGGGCTTTCACCCCGAGGACCCGGCGTGGTTGTGGCATTTTCATACGCTATAAATCGTCCCATCGTCTGCATTAGCCCAAGTGTGCGCAATAGCCGGACGTTAAAAAAAAAAAAAATGGAGATTTGTAAACTTAGCCGCCTCGGTGACCTAGTGGATAGCGTACTGGGCTTTCACCCCGAGGACCCGGCGAGGTTGTGGCATTTTCATACGCTATAAATCGTCCCATCGTCTGCATTAGCCCAAGTGTGCGCAATAGCCGGACGTTAAAAAAAAAAAAAAAAATGGAGATTTGTAAACTTAGCCGCCTCGGTGACCTAGTGGATAGCGTACTGGGCTTTCACCCCGAGGACCCGGCGAGGTTGTGGCATTTTCATACGCTATAAATCGTCCCATCGTCTGCATTAGCCCAAGTGTGCGCAATAGCCGGACGTTAAAAAAAAAAAAAATGGAGATTTGTAAAGAAAGACAAATATGGCTTACTTGGGCTTAAGAATGTTCCGATATTGCGTTCGATACGATCTTTGCTATCGATACAATTTCGAAAAATTATCGATACTCCGATATCACTATTATGAAGTGGAATAATGTTGCGGTGTTTTAATAAAATATTTACACTAACAATAACAATAATGAAACGTGTTATTATAAAATATCAGTTTATAACCACTATGTTTTAATAAAAAAAATAATTACTTAAGCAATGCGCGTAGAAATTATAACCTAAAATTCGAGATTACATTTTACCAACGTGAAAAAAAACTAAATACACTCTACATATTTAACACAATAAAATATTTTAAAAATTTTCTACAACAAACTTTTTACATTAAAAAAAACTATACGCACTATAACCTTTAACACTAATTATTGATTAAAACACCTGAAAATGATCTGGAATTTTAACGTATTGTGAACTTAATTTTTAAAAATACCACTTTGCCAATGAGAAAAAGCTAAATACACAAGAAATTAATAACTGCACTCTACAAATACAACAAAGTATATAAAGAAAGCAATATGTACTCACGACTAGAGGTGGGTAAGAAAACACCAAACTATTAAAAAAACTGTTTTTCTATATACGAAAAACAAACTGCTTTTCCAAACGGAAACAAGCAGTTTGATTTGGACTGGATCGTGATTTGTTAAACAAGGAACAGCTGTTTGGACTTACCCACCACCTACGTTCTATTCGAACGTTGCCGCAAGCGCTAAAACTTTTTTCCTGCTATTTTCCTGCTAACTGTTTTCCTGCTAATTTCTTTTCTTTAACCTGTTTTGCTTTTTCCCTTTATTTCAAAGTTTCTTGTTGCAACGTAGTGAAGTAAGAACTGTTTGGTCGTTGTCAACGTTTATCTCTATTTTGTTGCGAGTTGTTTGAAAGTTTTAAATGTAAAATTTGTTGTTCAAACATTTTTTTAAACTGTAAAGGCAGCCATAATTGTGTTTTATATTAGTTTTTCTCCGTAGTTTACTTTGTGTTTAGAAATTTTAAAATATTTAGTGGACAATTTTGAAAGTTTTCTTTTACTTTTTTTATGTTTTTAGAATTAAGTGCATAGTTTTTAATTATTTATTGGATGTGTGGACTTTTTAAAATTCACAATATCTACTCTTGTATATATCTTGAATAATTTTAGGTTATTTTAGAACTTTTTCTAAACTAATCTTATTTATACGTATTTTTTATATTTATTATCAATCATCAAAATTTTTTAATCAACTAAAAATATTCTAAATTGTTTGCATTTAATTAAATATGCAAAGGCTATTTAATTTTTAAGTAAAAAAACGAATGCTTCTATTAGAAATTCATTGCATTTTGTAAATATAAAATTGCATACATATATATTACGTTTTGAGAATGTAATTTAATTATTACTACACTTGTAAGGATTATTTTTTTCTAAATGCTTTACACCCAAAAACAGTTAAGGACATGGTGGTAATGGGAATGAAAAAGTAGTCTTAGAAAACTGAACGTTTGTGCTTATGTTTTAGCTGCTAATACAACTTCGAGTTCAGTTTTCTAAAACAGTTTTTTTTAACAAACTGTTCTTTGATATTTTGTAAAAATAACAGAAACGCCCATTCCTACTCACGACTGAAATATCAACGTGAAGTGGTCACCGATATTAAGATAACACGATAAGGCGATAAGAAAAACATAGACAAAGAAGCGACACTTTCCTCCATACATATTAAATTGTTTCTTTATTTCCTGCTTGATGAGTAACCTCTATCTTTCTTTATGAACGAAATACACAGATAAAATACGATAAACGCTTTAACGATACATCATACGATATATCGATACCAATAATGCCAGCATCGAAAGAAAAATATCGGTACCAATCATTAGCGAAAGTATCTAAACATCCCTACATCAGGTTTTAGAAAATCAGTCAGTTCCGAAACTCGACACTAACGTATTTATTGTAATGTTTTCTGTAACATGTGTTGTGTGTTCTGAAGATGTAACCTTGGTTCCGAAACGCACCAATAATATGACATAAGTAAATAAATCACATACGGTTAAATAGATTAAATTTGTACAAACTAAACTGCGTAAAAAGTACAAGTGTGGAACTCGGGGAGTTACCGTCAAAAGCGAAGCTTTTGTTAACGATATCTTTGCTGAATATACAATTAGTTTGAAGATATGTTTACAAATATCTTTGTTTAAATAAATAAATACGTGAACCTAGCTTTGATATTATTTACTGTAGTTGTAGTAAAAGATCAGCTGTTTTGTATTAATTCGTAACGATCAGCCGATTTCATTGAAAAGCTGATAGGCTGTAATAAGTTTCAGGTTATGTCGTTAAAAACTAGCAATATTAACAACAATTATTATAAACGTTTATATTAATTTCGAATGTATTATAAACGGTTTTATATTAAACGGTATTATATTAATTCCGTATTATAAACGGTTACAACATGCACGTGTTCTTCAACTAAGGAAAAATACCGAAACCAAAGCAACAAAACGTTTTTATATAATATGTGTGTATTGTTATCGAAAAGGAAGAAGAAAAAAAAGACAGAAATAGAGGAACGAAATTCGTTTGCTCGTTCGTTCCATATTTCCGTTACATTCTTCCGTTCTGCAAAAAAAATTCTACTCACTCCTCTCGTCAAAGCTGATATTAATGCTTCGTTTCAAAAACTTTACACAATCTTTCTCACATTAAATTATTTTTTTCGGAAAATTAGGTTAAGAAACTACGTACACAAACAAGGAAAGCTGACTAATTTCACAAAACCGGTTAGTTAGATTCTGATCATAAACGAAGAATAACACAAGAAAGTCTGCCAAATTTTAAATAAAAAACTTATTTACGGTTCAACAGTAAACAGAAAAAACAAAACAAAAACGGTGGCTTTCGACTTTTATTTTTGGTTATTTCGATTTATCGATCCTACAATATCGCAATAACTGCCCGACAGAGCCGTCCTCTCGATACGTGAAAGGAAGATGTTCTATAAACTCGCGATAGCTCTTGTTAAGGGAATAAACCCGCTATCCGATGATAAAATAAGTTAGTTAAAGCAGCCTATATCGAGTTGTCCGAAAGTTAAAACTAACCGAATCGTGTAGTTAGAACGATAGTTTATAGTCGGGTAACAAAATCTTCATAAATGAGTACAGCGCGTACGCTAAATTCTTAGTTCATTTATGAAAATATTGTTGAAGCTTTTGATGAAGAAAACATTCGGTTGCTCAGTTCAGAAACAATAAAGACCCTAAACTTTTCTTTTTATTCGTTTGACACATATGTTACAACGTGTTACACAAATATCACCGCAAATGAAGCTTTTATAAGGAGCAATTCAGCAGTACATTTTTTTTAATAACTTGTATTTTGTATTATCAGATATACATTAAAGACTTTTTAATAATATATAAATCACATAGAAACATAAAATTTTAATGAGGTGTTTGCGATTGACGTCCGATTATCTTACTTATATCCGGGGAAGTATTTGTTAATATTAATCGTAAATCACCACGTTCTGACATCTTGAATCGATTTCTCGTCTTTCGCAATAAATTATTTACACAGCCAAACCCTGCCTCAACCAAGTAAGAACTAGGAAATGTTAACAATAGTGGTTCGCTGATACTTGTTAATATGACGTATTTTGTGCGAATATCTAAATATGGAATTTATTTCATCGATCCCCAATAGATCCCCTCCCCGAATTCAATCAACCCCCTTCAAAGTTCAATAGACCCTTCGATAAAATATTTAGACAGGATCTGTCATTTTGATTTTTGGATTTAATAGCCCAACAAGCGGGGACACGGTAGGTGGGTGTAAATCACAAACAAAATTAGTAGAAAATTAGACGCTATAGGCAAACTAGTCATAATTACAATTTAAACAATTAAATAAGATTATTAAACAATAATAAATTATGCTTTTTCAAATTTTCAAGACAAGATCATTTTTCAGTCACTACGGAACCTTCTCAACATCGTATCGACCAATCACGTTCCCGCGTCCTACGTTCAATGTTGTAAATCTAGCAGATACGTTGATGGCACTTATCGGAGATATTAAAACCCTTTGTAGAACACAATTTCTTTTACCGGCTAGATTTAGGGGTTAAATCTATCCCCTGGGTAACTATCGGGGAAGTAGAGATAATAAAAACAACTGATAAGATGACAAGTATATAGCAATAAAAATCATCAATAGTTTAGCTGTTTACGAAACAGCTGACTTGTTTAACAAACGTAACTTCAATCTCTACCAAACAGCTGGCATTTATAACAATAGGGTTTTCTTCATTGTTGTTAGGTTAGGTTTTTTAACGAATTTCAATTGGAAAGTGAGCTACTGGATCGGCCATCACTGTAAGTACCAATCCTGACCTTAAACCAGATTTCGAGGGATACTATATTTGTCTGTTTTAGTACTTACAGACAATTTAGTTTTGTTAAATTACAAATAGTGTTGCCAACTGAGAAAAGAAAAAAGAAGTACGTAACATTCTGTAATAGGATAAAACAGTGCATCGAGGAAAACCTTGAGACCTGTTTAAATGTTTCCGCTCACTGGGATATGTGACTAAGCTAGATTGACTGAATAAGTCTTTCTGAACATAATACTGTGAACAGAAATGATGTATTTGTATATAAAATTTGTAAATAATGTGTACAAGGGAGAGGAAAATACGCTACATACATTTTTTTACTACTGTGAAATATTGTCAAATCATTCCAAGTAATTCAAGTAATATAGGCCTAGAAACGGCTGAAACTAACCCTACAAACAGTGACGACAACTACACTACAATGTAACTGAATTTTTAATATTTTTTTAGTTTCAATTATTTTACTTGTAATAAAATGTTTAATATTGTCCTTTAATTGGATAGTATATTAAAAAAACAAGTCATGTGGAAAACATTAGCTTGAGTTGCTCTGGATAGCAAATAAACAAGGGATGAGGGATTATGTTCATTCGAGTAGAAGACCAACCCTTTTTTCAACAATCTGGTAGCTCCACGATATAATGCTTGGTGGTTAATCCTATGATATATCGCTTTTTGATTAGGCCCACGATATAACGCTTAGTGGCAAGTCCCACGATATATCGCTTGGTGGCTAGTTCCACGATATATCAAACAATGCATTGCTTGGTGGCTAATCCTACGATATATCGCTTGGTGACTAGTCTCGCTTGGTGGCAAGTCCCACGATATATCTCTTGGTGCCTAGTCCTACGATATACCTCTTGGTGGCTACTTTGTAGTTAATCCTACGGTATATTGCTTGATGACTAGTCCCACGATATATCGCTTGGTGACTAGTCCCACGACATATCTCTTGGTGCCTAGTCCTACGATATATCTTTTGGTGGCTAGTTTGTAGTTAATCCTACGGTATATCGCTTGATGACTAGTCTCACGATATCACTTGGTGACTAGTCCCATGATATATCTCTTGGTGCCTAGTCCTACGATATATCTTTTGGTGGCTAGTTTGTAGTTAATCCTACGGTATATCGCTTGATGACTAGTCCCACGATATCGCTTGGTGACTAGTCCCACGACATATCTCTTGGTGCCTAGTCCTACGATATATCTCTTGGTGGCTAGTTTGCAGTTAATCCTACGGTATATCGCTTGATGACTAGTCCCACGATATATCGCTTGGTGGCAAGCCCACGATAGCTCGCTTGTTGGCAAAACCTACGATTCGGTGCCAAGTTCCGCAATGTATTGCTTGGAGGAAAATCATACAATATATCGTGAACTTGGTGGCAATTCCAACGAGACCGTCCATCTGTTTATCTGTGCATATCTCTGCAGAGGCTTAACTCATTGACTGATTTTTATAAAACAGTGTAGGTCGGGTTTGTCTATACATAGGGACCATTTTATTTTTCAAAAACGTTTCCAAGCATTTTTTGGTCGAATACTAATAAAAAATAGGATTTTTTTTGGCTTTGCAATTTTAATTGAACTTTTCCTCGCACGTCATCGAAAATGGAGTATGTCGGCTACTGAAACCTGGAAAAAGGTCTTCTCAAAATCGGTTTAGCTCAATTTTTTGTTATATAAGAAGATACATAATTCGATCAGTATAAAAATTTGAAATAAAAGAACACGCTACGTTTAATAGATTTAAATAAATTTGTAGGCCTAGTGTTGTGAGTGGTGAGTAGTGATAACCAGTCTAACCAATTTCCGGTCGTGAATAACTGTCATATGTGTTCACTAAATCCAAATATACAATGCTCGATCGCGTCGACGGTGGCACTTTATAACCTGAATCTAGGTAAAGTGAAAACCGGAATTTACCCGTGAAGTTAAATACAAAGCGCCTCTGTATTGATTTCCAACCCTACTACCCATCCCCCAACCCCCAACCCCCGACATCCTTAGTCCTCGATTCCCGTCATACACTGCTATCGTCCCTCAATATGGCACACATAAAAATACTTTCACGCTTGCACTACTGTTATTAATGATCAGATACTTACGGGTACCGAGTATCTATACTTGAATCGATCGTAGCTGTAGCGGCAGCGTTAAATTGGAAAATTTAAAAACTTCGTTTCAAATTGGAACCCGAATTTAGGGGAAATATAGCGTGCGTATAGATAATTTTATTGGGCACACAGCAGTTTTGCTTGATGAATCGAATATCGAAAAAGTAACGAAATCTGATGTGACAAACAAACATTTCAATACGGGAATAATTTTAACGAATGGAAAATGAGCTATTGGAACGGCCATCGTGGTAAAACCTGGACCGGGGACCTTGAAATGAGCGCAGAACCTGACCTCTAGATAATTTTTCAGGGGTTTAATTAAGGGTCGTTAAGTTTCACATATGGAGTGTGTGTGTGTGTGTGTGTGTGTGTGTGTGTGTGTGTGTGTGTGTGTATTTTAGCACGCTCACATTCGCAATTTTTGTCCGATTTGATTATTTAAACGTGACATAAATATCGATTTTGGTAACAGCTTAGTCAAGTTCGTTAACAGCGAAATTCGTGAGCCAGTTTCAAAATTTCATATCTTTAAAAATCGGCTAATTTGTTTTAAATATTTTTGAATTCCACTATCGTAATCAGCGTTAAAAACTGCACAAATTAATATTTTAAATTTTCAAAATCTATTAATGCAAAAATGAATTTGACGGCGGTCAGGTTTCACTTTTGTATGCTAATTTCAAGGTCCCTGGTCTTGGCCGCTACAATAGCTCATTTTCCCTATGGAAATTTGCCGATACATAAATGCAAATTGTAGGACAAAGCTCAGACGGGAAAAGAAATCAGTATTGCCAATCTAATAAAAGTTTAATTGAAGATCAAAGTCGGTCGAAAGAGCGTGCACTTGACCTGTTGCCTTTGATCCGCCATATTGGATTTATGCACGTCACAAAGTAAGGTACGCTCTAACAAATTACATTACTAGCAAGTAGGGCTTACGGAATTTTTTGTGTTACTTTTAAAAGCGCGAACGCTTGTGTTTTTAGCATTCGAGCGTTTGAAATTTCGATCGGTCTGATTAAAAACCGCCCAATAATTCAATGTCTTAATAGCTTTGACAAGTTTGTAACGCAACGAAACGGTCAAAAATTGTGGCATTAGAAATCTTGTTTAAAAATTATAAATATAACAATGTTTTTTAAATTGGCTTCATTAGCGTTCCAGTTTTCACAAACTAATAGGCCTATGCTGACTTGTGAAAATGTGAAATGTTACGATAGTGAAATTGAAGTGTCAAAGAAGTATAAAATAGTTTAAAAACAATTTTTTGGCAGCCATTTTTGAAACGGTTTCGCTACGTTTTCGAATTAAGTTTTTGTGTCGTTTTATTTTCGCGTATCAAAATTGTCTCTTAAGTATTGTTATTTAGTTGCTTTTATTACGTTAGCGAGACAGTTGCGTGCACCGATTATTAGAGAATTTCCATGGGAAACGGCCGTCGCACACGATACCCGGGACCATATAAAGAGCACCGATCCTGACATAAGCATAGAACATATTTCGAGTGGTCGTTAAAATACGATCAGAACTAATTTGTGTAGGCCTGTTTTCCAAGCAATTTGAAAGTTTTAATTACTAATATTACGACACTACCGCTGTGGTATCGTAACAATGGTACGACATATTTGCAGACGGTACAAAAACTGAAGGTACAGTGGTCTCACACACGACAATATAAATTACCAGTTTTTTGACCGCGCAAAGCGACGTCTCTGTTTCAACGCGACGTCCGGCATTTGGTTTGTGTGTGTTACGCACACTTTTGACCAAACGCACCAACCCGATTTTTAAATTTGTTACGGAGTTACCTTGTTTATACAACGTGTGATAATAAGGACTTTATAGCCCGGATGACCTATGTGCGAGGTATTTTCCTACTCATCTCTAATGGCGGCCTTTAATTTAAAATAACGAGTGTACGCGGTTTTGGTCAAGCGCATTGTCCGATTATTTGAAGCCTGGTATGGAGTAGAGGTGGGTAAGAAAACACCAAACTGTTAAAACAAACTGTTTTTCTATATACGAAAAACAAACAGATTTCCCAAACGGAAACAAGCAGTTTGAATTGGACTGGATCGTGATTTGTTAAACAAGAAACAGCAGTTTGGACTTCCCCACCACCTACGTTCTACTCGAACGTTGCCGCAAGCGCTAAAACTTTTTTCCTGCAAACACCTTTTCTTTAACCTGCTATACTTTTACCCTCTATTTCAAAGTTTCTTGTTGCAACGTAGCGAAGTAAGAACTGTTTGGGCGTTGTCAAAGTTTATCTCTATTTTGTTGCGAGTTGTTTGAAAGTTTTAAATGTAAAATTTGTTGTTCAAACATTTTTTAAACTGTAAAGACAGCCATAATTGTGTTTTATATTAGTTTTCTCCGTAGTTTACTTTGTGTTTAGAAATTTAAAAATATTTAGTGGACAATTTTGAAAGTTTTCTTTTACTTTTTTTATGTTTTTAGAAAAAAGTGCATAGTTTTTAATTATTTATTGGATGTGCGGACTTTTTAAAATTCACAATATCTACTCTTGTATATATCTTGAATAATTTTAGGTTATTTTAGTACTTTTTCTAAAATTTTCTTTAAAAACATTTGTTTTGATAAAATATGTTATTACAATGAAGTTTATATTTTTTCTGTGTTGAAAAATGGAAAACTTATTTTTTTGCTAATGCTAATGTTAATAAACTATCATTAACCTATAATAAGCTAATGTTAATAACCTATAATTTTGTAACTATATAGAGCTAATTTTATTTAAACACATTTGGCCTATGTTCTTATTACTATATTATACTTATTAAGGTTACTTTTCTCAGTGTTGAAAAGTGAAAACCTACTTTCTCCCAAATAAAAATATGACAGTAACATCTCACATTTTGTAAATACATAACCTAATTTTATTTAAACGTATTTTTTATATTTATTATCAATCATCAATATTTTTTAATCAACTAAAAATATTCTAAATTGTTTGCATTTAATTAAATATGCAAAGGCTATTTAATTTTTAAGTAAAAAAAAAAGAATGCTTCTATTAGAAATTCATTGCATTTTGTAAATATAAAATTGCATACATATATATTACGTTTTGAGAACGTAATTTAATATTTAATTATTACTACACTTATAAGGATTATTTTTTTCTAAATGCTTTACACCCAAAAACAGTTAAGGACATGGTGGTAATGGGAATGAAAAAGTAGTCTTAGAAAACTGAACGTTTGTGCTTTATGTTTTAGCTGCTAATACAACTTCGAGTTTCATTTTTCTAAACCTGTTTTTTTCCAACTGTTTTTCCAAACAGTTATTTTTTTCCAACAAACAGTTCGTTGATATTTTGTAAAAATAGCCGAAATGCCCATCCCTAGTATGGAGGCACCTTGTATAAAGCTCGAACGATGTGTAGGTAGGCCCTAAGCTTTCCTACTTACTTCACTTTAAAGATGGCGGCCTCTAAATCGCAATAACGAGTGTCGCGTGAAGTCAGTTTTAGCCAAAACAATCGATTTTTTTTTTTTATTCGATACGAAGAAGATACGTACCTTGTGTAAAGCCCGTATAACGAATGCGTAAGACTTTCCCCAAATTGAAATTAAACTGACCCTGACCTCTGGATCACTTTATATATATGCAATAGCTCATTTCCCCGTGGAAATTCACCAAAAATCGCGACACGCAGCTAAATCGCAGACGTGATAGAAGTGAATTTGCAAAAATATTTTTTCTTTATCATCCTTTTTTTTAAATTCTGATTTCACTATCTTAATCAGCACTAATGCGTTTACACATATATTGTGTTTACTTAAGTCAGCACATATTAGCAATTTAAATTTTTTAACTGCACTGAAAATACGAAAATAAACCACGACCACCGTCAAATAAAACCACTTAATTTTAAAGGATTTTGAAAATTAAAAAATGCTAATTGCAGTGGTGAAATAGGATTTTGTATTTTTTTTTTTTTTTTTTTTTTTTTTTTTTTTAACGTCCGACTATTGTGCACACTTGGGCTAATGCAGACGGTGGGATGATTTATAGCGAATGAAAATGCCAAGCCCTTGCCAGGAATCGAATCCGGGTCCTCGGGGGTGAAAGCCTAGTACACTATCCACTAGACCACCGAGGCGGCTTTATAGGATTTTGTAAAACAAAACAGAAACTAAGAAAAAAGTTACACATTGTCAAAGTTTTGAAATTGCCGCCATTTTGAAACGAATGAAGGAATTTTGCTGGTGGACGAACACGTCCAAGCTATTATCATAATCGATTTTTGTGCAAGTTCGAAATCAAATCGGACCAAAATTGCGAACGTGAGTGTGTTAAAACACGCGCGCGCGCACACACAATTTTTTTTTTTTTTTTTTTTTTTTTTTTTGTTAACGTCCGACTATTGTTTATACTTGGGCTAATGCAGACGATGGGATGATTTATAGCGTATGAAAATGCTAAGCCCTCGCCGGTAATGGAACTCGGGTCCTCAGGGTGAATCAACTAGTCCACGAAGGCGGCTCTCTCTCTCTCTCTCTCTCTCTCTCTCTATATATATATATATATATATATATATATATATATATATATATATATATATATATTCCAATAATCAACCCCTAAAGGGGTTAAAAGTGGTATAAATGTTTCTATTGGAAAAAGTATAATTTTCATCGGATTTCCTTGAAGCAACATAAAAACTCTGAAACACTTATTTCAGCATTTCCCAGAATTCATCCCCTAAAGGAATAAAAGAGATATAAAATTTCGAATTTGCAAAAGAGGTTCATTATCTCAGGTATTAATTTTGCACGGGCAACGTCGATGGGGCACTGCTAGTCCTATCGTAAAAGGTCTACAAAAAAAAGTTCATTAAAATGAAGTAAAACAATTTTCACTTCTCCGAATTGAAACGATTTGTTTGTAAGAAGGGAATTGTGTAAACAGATCCAAACATTGAGTCAAGGATAAGGGGGGGTAAAAGTGCGGAGAATGGAGAGCAACACTAACGGGACAGGTAGTTAAAGTCAAGGCAAAGGC